>JAJMGZ010000266.1:0-58147 GCA_030582795.1 Metschnikowia chrysomelidarum | reverse complement strand
GCAAAACAATTTTTGAGGGACATTAGGATGATTGTCAAGGATTCCATTGCTTCGGGAGATAGAGAGAGAATTTTAAAAGCAAATGAAATGTTCACAAATGCTCAATTTGGGGTAGATGACTTCAATAACGCGGACTTTGCAAGAGCTTGCAAAGGTTTGAGGGAGCGAGAAATCTTGAAGCAAGACAAACTTCTTGCGGATTATCACAGGATGAAGCAGGAATTCGAACAGATGCTGCAAGAGACAGTTTTACAAAGTTCGGAAATGAGCAATCCTCAAGTTGCCACGGGAATCAATGAAAATGCTAGTATGGAGATTGATGGAAATGGCAAGAGCGACATGATAGCCTCCGAAAAGCCAATCGAAAGAGAGAAGCCAAGCAATCAATCGGGCGAATCAGACATAGATGGAATCAGTGACATTCCTACTGCGACATCAGCCGATAACAGACCTGAATCAAACTCACTCGATGCTCCTCCCACGGAAATTCAAAATCCCGAGGAGATTGCGGAATCTGCTGAAAATGAGCTAAACGACTGCATTGACGCAGACACCTCGGATAGTGACTCGGAAGTTGAAGATGGATTCTATGTGGATGAAAATCGTCTGCTTGTATTACCACTGGACGTTAACACATTGTTCGAGGAATATATGGTCAACGCCACAAAGCAGTTCAATGTCGAGAAGCTCGAGCACTTCGTTTCTCGCCTCATGGAAATCATATGGGAAGATCGTAACAAGTGGGACAAGACTACAACCGTCGAGAAGTTGAAAATCATCACTGAAAGCTTATCATCTTGATCAAATATATATGTTATGTTTCCCTTAGAACATCAATTTATTAGATTACTGCGCAGAATCTTTCATCAAAGGCAAGAGAGTATTGCTTAGAAAATGTTGTAGGGTTCCTTTTCCATTTTTTAAGTTTTTCCGTCAAACACTTTTGCTTGTATGCGCGCAATCGAGTAGTCATTTCTCGTTACCCTTTTAAAGGCTCCATTTCATTCTCCTGTCTTCACATGTCAGCCTGTTGCTACTTATTAATCAGTAGCTAAGTAGTTTATCACATCAATCCTCGGCACTACCGTCTCTTGGTCTGTAACTGATGTTTTGCTCTTCCAATTCATTGATGATATGAGGAGGCAATTTACCATTAACCTTCACAGCATACAAGCCTGCAAAGAAAGAGTCTATACGAAGCCATCTGGCAACCCATGACAATTTATTGTCCTCGCCCAAGGCCACCAATCCTTCGAAAGACGGCGATGTGCAATCTTGAATTTGACCATCTTCATTATCTGCGTAGTGCAAGACAGACTCACAGTTCGGGCACCCCAGTTCTAGGAATCGTCTATAAGGTTGAATTATGCCACAAAGCATACATGCTCTCTCGGTTTTTGATGACATGACTGGTGCTCAAAGTTGATTAAAGAGAGGATAGATCGGGTCGAGGATATAGGTGACAATAGGTGACAAGAGGCGTCGCGCGCGCCGAGAGAAAAGTGATTTAGTCAGAAACGCAATTAAGTCAGAAACGTAGAGAATTCATCTCGATGAATCTAATTTTTTGTATAAAAAAACGCAACGCCATCGTAAAATAGACATTGTTGTTTGCGAAATGATTTACTTGGCATAAATTTTTTCATCATTGCATTAATTCGAACATTTCGATATTTTGCAGTTTTCGAGTCCTAATGCGAACAAGTTCATGATACTTTAGGTTCTGTTCCTTCAACTTACGAAATTGAGAATATTTTAAAACACTTAAAACAATTAAAGTAGAAATTAATAAAAAGAGAGCATAGCCTATGAGATTTTAAATACTTTCAAGCTTTGCTTAATTTTTCTATCGCTTCAAATACTTCGATTTTAGATAGCAAAAAACATGAGACATACTAGGCACCAGAATAATACGAGAAATCAATAGCGATTGTGAACTGGCAGAGCGAAAAAAACAAAAAACTTTCATTGAAAAATCAATTACCGTGGACAAAAATGACTTTTCACATTGAAGTCAAGCACATTTTATTATGTGGTCGTGTAGTAAAACTCAATAATTTTCCCCGCTGGTATGCACCGATGAAGCTTTCTACTCGCACGGTCCGTGCGTAGCTCATCATGCTTATCACATTCATCAACCTTTTCCCTGCCTAATCTATCGATGTTTTCAACGGGTCGAGCAGTAAGGCTACGCTCAATCTCATCAAGTTTTCTTGGAATCCAAGGTTGTGGAATTATTTCTCCTTTTAATTGTCAAATAATCTCAAAGAGAAAATTTTCCATTGATCCAGCATTTGTAGTGACAACTCTAACCGAGTCGCTTCAACAACTTCATGCAGACACTCAAATTCCGTGGTATGCATTGATTCCTTTGACTACTATTGGGCTTCGAACAATTTGGACTCTTCCATTGGCCGTGCTTCAAAGGCTACGAATCCGGAAGCAGAACAATCTCCGCCCAATCATCTCTGCCACAGGACCAACTGTTCGCTTAAATTTGGCTAAGAAGGCCCAAAAAGCTGCAGAAACCCCAAAGTCATCGATTTCTTCTGTAGTTTCTCCTGCTTTAAAGATGCGGTACGAGGAGATCATGGTTTTGTCAACTAAAGAAGTACGGAAGAGACAAAAGAAATTATTCAAGGAGCATGACGTTCAGCTATACAAGAACTTTCTTTTGCCCCTAGCTCAGATTCCTCTCTGGATTTTCATGTCCATGACTTTTCGTGATCTTAGTGGTTGGTCCAATCTAGATGGATTGGCAAATAAGGCTTTGGATCCCACATTGTATAACGAAGGCGCTTTGTGGTTCGCAGACTTAACCGCGGCGGACCCATTGCATATATTTTCTTTGACGGTGGGAATAATTGCTCTCGTAAATGTTGAATGGACATTAAAGACCTTCGATCTTTTAAAAGCATCAAATAGACGAAAGTTGTTTCGTCCCACAATCTCCGACTCGTTGGCAAATATCTCGCGCATGGCTGTCGTGTTTCTTATGGCCATTTCTTTGCATGCCCCTAGTGCTTTAACGCTTTATTGGCTCACTTCACAGATATTCTCCTTGGTTCAAAATGTCGTTCTCGATTTGATCTTACCTATAAGCTTCACACCCAACAAAAGATTGAGTGCACGGAAACAATATAATATCAATGCCATTGATGTTATCAGACGCAGGACAAATGATCAGTGAATTCAAACTTGTGCATATATTATGAATTGAAATTTCTGACGTGAAATATTCACGGTGTCTCATTTCCAAGGCTAGAATTTAGAATTATACATACATTTACATATACAATAATTTATAGATGACACTTTCCGGCCATGGTTTTTGACCTAGAGTGGCTCATTTCGCAGTCCCAATTCTGAGGCGTCCACATCTATCTGGTATAACAATGACGCATCAAATTCAGGATGCATTGATGAAAGTTGCTGAAGTTTTACCTCCTTTGATCACAGAAGTCCTTTCGAATCAAGGAGATAAAAAATATAACAGCCAGGCGTGGACTTTGAGTGAACTCGATAACTGGAAAAATGTCGACTTCCCTCAGACATTGAAAGAAAGATGGGAGAGCACCGGGAAAATACATTTAACAAAACATGAGTTAGCATTGATAATGGACTGGAAATTGGCAAGAGGGAAATTCCGGCCCGCACTTCCCAAATTGATAAGCTCAAATACAGATGAGGCCGTTATAAGCTGCTCTCAAAAGGGTTACTCCATATTCTTGGATTATGTCGAAAAGAATAGCGGAAAAGAATGGTCAGATTTGCCCTTAGAGAAATACCAAGCTGTCCTCAAATCATCTCTCAAAGAGTTATGTGTTCTTCGTGGCGTTGGCCCGGCCACAGGAAGTTTGTTGCTCTCATTGCTTTGGAAAGTCACGTCGTTTGCCCCACCGTTTTTCAGTGACGAAAGTTACATGTATTTCATCAAAGACCCACTTCATCCGCTGCAACCAATAAAGTATACTATAAGAGAGTATATCGAGGAATTGATTCCGGTTGTGAGAAATTTGGCGGCTGAAAACGGGAAGTCACCTAATCTCTTGGAGCGCGGCGCATGGGCGTGGAAGACGTACCAGTTACACCGGAACGATCGATTAACTGACGTAAAATTACCGGTATGTATCAAGGCTAATGTATTGGAGACTTTTGCGATACATGATTATCTCAGCAACAGCTCACAGCAAAAGAGACTGCAATCTCCGATTGAGAGGAAAACACAAAAACGAAGAAAATAGCTTTTAAAACCCGTTCACAAGATCTTTAAGCATATTATAAACCTATGTCAAGGCAATCAGTATCCAGTGCTTATTTTGATTTCAAATCACCTATTTTCGCCGGTCAGATTCAATTGTAATTCATACCTACGCATGCTGTAGGTTGCAACAGTTGAACATAATTAAGAGCAATGCACAAACCTTTTGAATGGTATCCCTATGTTCAATTATGTAATTATAAGTAATCCTTATCGAAGTTAATCATTCGAAACGGGTTTTTGTTTTCGAAGCTTAGCTTCTGAATATTTTCTTTGACACTTTGCACCATATGCTCCAACCTCGACTGCTCACCAAAACCATGCTCCTTTAGAATCTTGGAGTTGATGAGATTTGCCAATATTTTCACGTCTTCAAAATGCCTCTCTAGAATTTTCTTTGCAAAAGGCAAATTATTGAGGCCTTCTCTGTTGTGTAAAAGAAGAACGGCAGAAAGATCTTTCAAAAACGTGGATGATTCCTCATTTGATTTGCTAATCAAATATCGACCAAGAACGAATGCATCTTGAAACAATGCGTGTTCCGAAGTTGACATTTTTGAGTCCACAGAATTTGATCTCGCCAGGAGATAATTATGTAGTAGCTCGATATACTGCAGCAATTGGAGTTCATCAACGAAATGCTCGAGCTGCCTCAAATCTGCAAAGTCGGCTTGAAGTATATTGATTGCTTCAGCAAATCTGTGCTTCAAAATGCATATTTTGAGCCGTTGCCTCTGCAAGGCCTTGGACGTATGACTTCTTAGGTCCGGACCTTCGCCGCCTTCATGTATCGAATACCCATTATCTCGAACTAGACTAGAAGACAAGTCCTGAAGATCATTTTCGAAACACCCTAAAGTTTTCAATAGCCCCTCCTGTATGAGATGCCCTTTAATCAATTCATTCAAAACGGTAGGATCATCCTGAATTTTGCGCACTGACTTTTCAAACTCGTCGACCTTTTGTCCCTGCGTATTTCCTGATGGATTTTGGATCTCATCTGCAATCACTGTCTGTAAGAGAGATTTTTGTTTTGCTTTAAAGCGCTTCTGATAACCACTGATGTTGAATTGAAACCCCTGTAAGCCAAAATTTGTGAATATTTTGGAACTTGGTGGATCTTTCAAAAAATCTTTGGAAGAAGACACTTTCGAGTAGTCCGCCAAGCGAAATCCTATCATTGGAAACAAAGGTCCCAGTTCTGAGGCTTGCCCAAAGATGGAGTCTTGATATCGATTAGTTGATGTCAACTCTCGATCAAAAATCGTCTTTACCAAAACACCGTTGAGAGTGATAAAGAACGATCTCTCGATAAAATTGACACCAAAGCCAACAGTATCTGTGCGGTATATCCTTTTTTCTTCAGTCTCGAGGATCGGATAGGATTGAATAGGGGTGTCGAATTCAAGCTTGCTGATTTCTTGCTCTCCAGGCATATGTCTGTTGGCTTGAGAAAATCTTCGACTTAAGTTAACGGAAGATGCCCGGGACGCACCGTGATTTGTTGTCGTGGCAACATATGAACACGAATTATTGAAACTCATGGCGAGGCTTCCCTCAAAAATGACCCCGGGCTCTGAGCCCAATATGGTCACTGTATCTTCATCTAGCTTTTCGCTTGATAGACTCAGTTTGTACAGTCGAAGATGTCCTTGTATGTCTTTGAGGTCCAAGATCAGCGCCGTAGTAGATAGCGTCCCTGAGTTTCTTGCTGTCTTTTCGTACTTGATGTTCCGTTTGGTGAAGCCCATATTGAAGAAGATAGAGGATGCCGAAGAGAGAGAAGCGTCGTTCGCATGAATGATAGGCTCAAATTCCGATGCACGAGTGGCACTCTGTTCGACGAAAACCTCGTAATAAAATATTCCCGTGTTCTCTTTCACCTCATTATTTGAGATGAAATTATGGAAGCGCTTATACACAGCATCATTTTCCTTGAGCAGGACAATTTTGGCAGTCGGGCAAAGGCTCACCACGGAAAGTCCGCTTTCTATCTCCGTCTTCAAATCATACGCCTCGTCTAAAGAAAAGAGAGCCTCTTCTCCCATGATAGGTGTCCAGTACATCGGCAAAGGAGAGAGAAATAAGTTTTCGCTGTCCGCCATCAAATATGGAAAGTAGAGATATTTATGTTCCTTTCTTTCACGAGCCCACAGTATAAGGGACTCTAGGGACTCATTTTTGAAAGTGGATTTTGGACAGCCAGAATTGTCGTTGTAAATGAATTCACCATATTTTGGTTGATTGAATATCGACACCCTCGCTGGCGCATGGGGCTCTACAGATACTGAACTGAGCGGAATTGGTGCAGATGCCGACGGAGGGATGGACACTGTCTCTGTGGCCCTCAGAGATCCATCCTGAGTTTCACTAGATCGTTTTTCAGCATCGCTTTTGCTGTTTGAGAGCCGATCTTTGAAAATCTCGTAAAGCTCAAAAATATATTCATTGGATAGTTTCTCGGGGGGCTTATTACCGAGAAGACCCAAAACAGAAAACTTTTCTTTCAACCTGACTTTGATTAATTCATTGATATAAGTGTTGTCGCAAAACGAATTTGGGTCTTGACTAAGGTCCCTGGGCAGCCGAAATCTTAAATTGGAGGTTTGTTGAGAGAAGAAGTTCTTGATCGCTAGCTCAGGGTCAAGTGAGAAAAGCTCTTTATGCAATTCCTGTCCTATCCAAGTATCTAGAAGATAAGGAGGAATAACATGTATCAAGTCAGAACCAGTCATTTCTCATTGATAATCCGGGCGGCAACACGTCCATTTGTGGGGCAACTAAAAACAAGGGTACGGAAATGCGAGTCACGTGTCTTGAGACCTTCTGAGAGCTTACAAGTACTTTGCTGTGTATTCAACTTCAAAATAAAAAGGATACAGATTTATTCAGCGTCAGAGCTTTTTTGACAGCCCCATTTACCCTCCATTTCCAATGCCAATTTATTTCGTGACATCTACGAAAAAACACGATTCTACCTTCTCGTAGGAGCAACAGCGAATTATACGAGTGAGGCATTCCTTTGTAATCAAATGAAATAAGGTATCTAGAAAATAGTGAACTTGCTTTTTGTTGTCGAAATAGATCTAGCTTATGAAAAAGCATCCGTATGATTCTTCGTTTTTTCGTCACAGATGCTTTCTCAGAGATCTTCTCCAGTGCGACCTTATTATGGCGCGTTTCGCACGGCTGGCCCATGCTCTCTCTCTGCTCTCACCATTACTCAGCACAAGAAAAGAAAATACCCGCAATTCGAAATTATTCTGTTTGACCATGACCGAGGCTATCCTAGCGCAAGTTCAATCTGCAGTTCCAAATATTCCATTGTCTGTGATCTCGCAAGGTGCTGAAGCTCTTGTCTTATCATCCGCTCTACATCCTTACTTGGGAACTCAGGGAAGGTTCATCGTGAAGTTCCGACCCAAGAAACCCTACAGACATCCAAAAATCGATGATTTGCTCACGAAGTCCAGAACAGTGGGAGAAGCTAAATTTATGCTGAAACTTAACAAGCTCGGCGTACCTGCACCGCACTTGATACTGTTGGATGCGGCTAATGGTGTAATATGGATGAGCAGCATTGGGAATGAGTTGGCCAATGGAAGCGTTTCCTCTTTGAAAAATGTTCTTTGGCTTATGGAAAAAAATGGCGCTGACTGCTTAGGAAGTGAAGCTGAATTTTGCTGCAAAACAACAGGTGCTGCCATAGGAAAGCTTCACATGAATGATATGATTCATGGTGATTTGACAACATCAAATATAATCGTACAAGATCGGGAGTTGTTTCTCATTGATTTCGGTCTCTCATCGTACTCTAATTTGCCGGAAGATAAAGCAGTAGACTTATACGTTCTAGAGAGGGCCGTTTTGAGTACTCATTCCGACTTTGCCGATAGCTACAATCTGTGGATGCTAGAAGGATATGAGACCGCGTTTCCTGATAAGGCGAGAGGTAAATTTAAAGACATTTTCAAAAAATTGGAGGAGGTCAGGCTACGTGGGCGTAAAAGATCGATGCTCGGATGATGGGGCTGGTTCGAGTGAATACACAAACACGCGGCAACTTCTATCTTTGTGAGGCTCTCCTCGCTAAGCTAGTGTGACTTAAATTCAAATGCATATAAAAACACATGCTTGTTTTTCAATTCCTAGGTGCCACATACTCGCCAAGAGCCTAGAAAACATCTCATTCTTAATGTATGCAATATTCCTTAAAGTCTATGAAAAAGAAGAATTGATAGAAATCAGAACAATTTCGAAGAAAATACTTTTGAAACTGGGCTTTGGTATCATTTAAATCGCAAGACCTGGTACTTCGAATTTTCAACAGTCCTCGACGGCCTCTCGTTAAAACCTTGCGCCGAATGCGCCGAATTGTGACAGGATTTTAAATTTCGGTTCATGCATAAAAGAAGTGGCATTGTCGATCTCAAAATGAAATGTGAACTGAGACAAGCTCTTGTGTGCCAACTCAGTGCATTCATTGAGCATTTTATGAGGACGAAAGAGATGTCTATTCTGTCACTTCTTTTTGTCCTTAAACTTGTGATTTGTGAAGCTCTTCCATTCAAGCTCATTGAAAGTTCGGTAGGTCAAGATGAAATCAGAAGTTTGAGGCTATTGATCGAAGCATTATCCTAGGATGCCACGGTCTCACTATTCTAGCTTGTCCACCATTCCGCTCACGTTAGAATGTACGGGCTCTCTGGTGTTTTTGCTTCTTGGCCAGATTGATGGTAGTTCCACCACTTGGAAGCGTGGTTCAATGCACCTCTCGGCAAACCATGCGCGAAGTTTATTTTCAATAAGTTCTGAGATCTTTGGAACATCCTGGAGTTTCGCTCGCGAGCCGATGAGGGACTTGACAGAAAACTCTAGTCTATAGTCAGGGGAAAATGAGAACATGAGAGCAGTTCCGCCGCCGTGAGCGTTGTCCATATTATCTGCGGGAGAAGTGGCGAAAACAGCGTCGTTGGTGTTGACAAGGGAAAGAGACAAACAGCTCGAGAACCGGACTATTGAAACGGAGAGCTGTATTGGCAAAATTGCTGTCAAAGGTCTGGGATAATTGAGAAGGAGCCGTGTTTCTATACCCAACGTGAGAGTGTCAGACAAATCAACGTCTATTTTGGCCTCGAGACGACCTGAGTCTTTGTCATTGTGTTTGATTCTGCAATTGGAGAAAATTGGATAGTCGTCACCGATGTCCACTTCTGTCAACTTGATCTTATCAAGGTAGTCCGGCAAATCCAGAGTCTCTAGAAACTCGCTCAAGGAGTGGTAAATATTATCTGCCAAGAGAGCTTCTGTGCGAAGCTGGGAGATAGTTTGCGCCACAAGAACATTAAACCAATCCAAACTTTCGGGCTTGTGATTTGTCACGTCATAATATGTTTTCTCAAGGATCGATGTCAATTTCGAAGAGACCAAAGTTTCATCTTTAGCATCGCCATTTCCTTTTGCATCTCTCTTCACAAGCACCCCTGAAGCGTCACGCTTATTTGTTTTACGTATGACGTCAGAAGTCAGTGATTCTGAGAACACAAAAAATCGAATGAAAATTAATGCTAAAATCACCACGCTAAGCTGACCACAAACAAGGCCTTGTGTGAAGCTCCAACCATTGCTGGCACTTGCAGGAAGAAAATAGGTAGCGTCGGGGCTATACATCGTCGAGATATGCTTGATTAGATAGAGTTAACGATAAAACCTTATTAGATGGCCGCACATTGATTTGCCCTAGATTATTTCAAAAAGAATTCAAATTGTATTGAATACTTCGTCCTCGGACTCACTGCACTGATGCAGCGCTAACTTCTGAAGTCCGCGCGACTGGCCATGAAAGAGAAATTCGCAGCAGCCATAAACGGGTCTTCATTCAAATTTCCATGAAATGCCAGGAAGGTAATATATCTCGAATTGAGTTTCTCTAGATACCAGTGATATACGGTAAACGTTGATTAAATAAAGCCATCTACCTTGAAGTGTTTTGCTTTCATCATACCCCTATACATTATGAAATATCTACTGTTTTGCGCTGACTTTTCGTCCCAACTTTTCTCTCATCTCCGTGCCCGCCAGAGAGCTAAGTGATCGCTAATTCTTATAACTGCGGCGACCTTTATCCGATCTAAATTGCCTTCCGTTTCTTTGGTTTCTTCATTTTTTTAGCAGGAAGAGGTGAGCCTTCTTGCGTGTTCTCTATGAGGGAGGTCTCCTTCTTTGGGGAGCTCGTTGCACTTTGTGACCGAGTGATGCGTTTCGGCTCGTCATCGACACAGTCCTCATCATGAGAGTCGTCAAAACCAATCCAATCCTTGAAGTTTCCTAGAATTGATTTGATTGGCTTATCGTTTTTGTTGCCGATGTATCTTGACGCAAATTCGGTCAACGGACTGGAGGGACGCGACGACTCATCTGTATCACTTGCAAGCGACATGCTGCTGTTACGAGACTGGAAGCTGTTCTCGTTCTTCTTGCCTCGCAAGTATTCACGGACCTCGAAGTATAGATCCTTTGAGACATTATTGAAATTGTTTGTGTTCTTCACCCAATAAGTTCTGAAGTCATTGATGTGTTTTTTGAAATCCAATTCGTTTTTCTTAAACCAGCTTACATTCAACTCTTTTCTGGTAGCGCCTCGGGCAAAATTTCTCATAAGGTATTTGTCGTAATCACGAATAACCTTGGTGATGATGTCCGAGGTGGAAATTCCTTCCGTTCTCTGAGTAGTCAAGAACATGCCACGCTCTTTTATGGGCTTGTAGATATCGTCAGAGTCAGCTGATGCATATGGCAAGTCGTCATGCGCAACATAATCGATGCGATGTTGCATTAGAAAATTGGGAGTCACACACCATGGAGCATCAGGAATCACCTCGTCAACCCATCTGCAGTGCTTGAGGGTCTCCACTCTATGCTTGTCTGATAGAACGGTAAGACCTTTTCGTTTATGGGTTTCCTTATCAGATGGGATGCCACATACAAGCTCGACGTTGTCGAAAGCCTTCTTCGCCTGTTCCAATTGCCTCATATGACCTAAGTGAAACAAGTCGAACACTCCATCTGCATAGATACGAATTGGCCGATCAGTTGGAGGTACGTTAAACTTGTAGCCCAAGGGTCTGTACTTACGGAACTCCTCCGGAATCTCTGAGTCATATTTCTTCTCCTGAGCTTCATACTCCTCCTCTTCTTTGCTCTTGATTTTCCTTCTTTTATGAGAATTGTCTTCTATCGAGTCATTGTCCGCATTTGCATCCTGAATCTTCTCAGCTTGTTTGGGAACCAAGGGCGAGACGTCCGACTCAGTTCTTTTACGCTTGCGAAAAAGTGACGTTAATTTGGGCGCTATCGACTCTACCGATAGTGTTCTTGTGAGAGGATTTTTTATATCAGACGCTTCTGCGTCTGCCTGCTTGGCCATATTATTTGACGATGAAGAGATCAACCCTTGACGTTGAGCTCTTTTGTGTGGACAAATTGGTGGGGTGTCACGTGGGCGCGCCCAAAAAGCGATCTTGCGACTTGATCGGCTCATGAAAATCTGCTTGCTCGTCATGTCTTAATGATCCGCCGCGCCTCGCAGGATTAATGAGACTGCCAAATTGCAAAGCATTTCCTGTTGGTCTCATCATAGAAACTTCTTCAGCATATACTTTAAAAATCTTCCACGCCGTTTGAGCTATAAAAAAATTTCGAGAGTCAAGACATTATGTAAGAAGAATTATTCTAATCCACATCTCGATTCGCAGCCACGCGCACGCCGCAAGGATTCGGGCCGGTTCAGCCTCATTCGTTCTGTAAATTTTATGGATTTGGTATTGCCCCAATGACAGGTACGCACCTGCAATTTTATTTTTCTCTCACTCAAGATGTAATCCCAATCAAGTTAAAAAAGCTTGCAAACAACCGAAATTACTTATTGACGGTTTTCTCAAATAATTTGCAATATAGGTTTTGGAGATCACTAAAAATCCATTGTCAGGGTTCATGTGGTGGGTGATCTATCCCGTTCATAATTCCTAATATCACCCGGAAGCCCGGTAAAAAAAATCAGAAGCTTCAACCAACTCAATCAATAAAGATTTTCTGAAATCAGGATTTACAATTTCACGAGATTTTTTCGGTGATTCGCTTTGTCTTTACTTGCTGCAAAAGAAACAGTGACCAACCCAGCTGCAGTGATCGTTCTTATTGTTGATGAGTTCACGGTTTTCATTTGAGAGTCGACGTGATTTGGTTAGCCAACACAGCTAAATGATTTAAAGATTGAATCAAAGGTCAAGAATCGATGATTGAATCATACATTTTCTGACGACGAAGAAGAACTTTGTGCCATGACAACAGGTGCTTTCGCTACTTTTGACCAACCTCTCTAGGTTGAATCAATTATCATTTACCCGCGTGATCTACCACATAAGAATGAATCAAGTTGTCTAGACATCTCAATCGGGTTCCATAAGGACCGAGGTCCCTAATTTTTCCTAGAAATTGGAAGTTTAGTATTCGAAAATATATCGACCATCAGGATGGAGGGGGCCTGTCGCGCTCGCAGACCTTCATGCTGCACAGCGGAAGGTTAGTCTCTCGGCCTCTTCCGGAACTTTCAACACTCTTACTTTCACCTGCAATGAAGACACCTTCCTTGTCCGATCTCCAATTCATCTCACCTCGAACACTCAGGACATGGTTTGCAACCCGATCGCCCACTGGAGATGGCAGATTTGCCGTGGTAGACGTGCGCGACTCGGATTTTGTGGGCGGTCATATTAAGGGGTGCTACCATCACGCTGCGGGCGAGATTTACGAGACACTACCGGCGCTTCGTCAGCGACTTCTTGACAATAAGATCAATGACGTCGTGTTCCACTGTATGCTTTCGCAGGTGCGTGGACCCAAATCTTCTTTGGTCTTCATGCGAACCCTACAGGAGTTACCTGCGGATGAGCGTTCAAAATTCGACGGTTTAAATGTATGGGTGTTGTCGGGAGGTTTCACTGCGTGGCAAAGGCAATATGGGTCGGATAAGGAAGTAACTGAAGGATTTCAAGAAGATATTTGGGAATGACCTCTTAGTTGCTAGAAAAAGCTTATCAAATCTATAATGTATATTTTTTCTATTGAAGAGAAATTAGGTTTGGAATTCGCAATCCCGACTCTTTTAACCTCTCGTTTGCTCAAATCAAGCTCGCCTCATTTAGACCCTGGTATGTCTGGTTATTTGGGCGCCACTGTTGCTGACCCGTCGGCGCCGGTTGCCACTGACCGTGCATTTGGTTTTCCTGTTGTTGCAATCCAGTTGCCTGCGTCATCAAATAAGCTTTCGTGTTAGCGAGTTGTGCACTCCGCTGAGTTTCAGGAAAAACCGGTATTGTTGGAAGATTCTCCAAGCCACCTGCAGTATGCTGCACATTTAACACCTGTGGCTGCAACTTAGAAATCGCGTTATCGAACGTTTTTGTGGTGGCAGATGAAACCTTAAACGGGTTGCTTCCCGTGGACGCCGGGTCGACCCTTTCTGCAATTGAAGGCTGGCCGGAGATGTGGTTATTTGCTTGAGGGGCAAACCTTGAGCGCCCGAAGGGGTTTGAAGAATCTATTGCAATCTTACTTCCGGTTGCAGTCTGGCCCATGCTTGAAAACGGGTTTGTGTTTGACCGCTGTAAACCCACACCAGAACCGGTTTCTTGCTTGTGATTGAAAGCATTGGGTGGTAAAGTTTGCGCTTGGAAGCCAGTATAATTTGGAACAACAGTTAATGGGCTCACATACAGGAAAGGATTCGATCCGGTTTGTTGCACTTGCACGTTTTGAGCCTGCTGCTGCTGGAAAAGCTGTTGTTGTGAGAAGATCGCCTGTTGTTGGTATTGGGGGTGTTCCTGCACACTTACGTAATTTCCAAACCCGGCGCTAGTAGGATTTATGTTCACTGGAGTTTCACCCGAGGGATATTGAAATACAGATGCGAGTTGAACTGGCATTGTGGTGCCCCATGGATTGAATGTTGACTGTGGTCTTATTGCACCGGCGCCAAGAGAATTAGATATCATTGTTGGTTGATCGATGGATTGATTTAAAGAAGCGTCCCGATCCACCATCTGATTGGACTGGGAAGCGGTATCGATATTTTGGCCTTTGATAACGGGATTTGCTGATTGCACGACTTCCTTACGTTGTTTAGAGTTCAAATATTCGGCCCTGTGCTGTTCAAATAATGGATCGTTAAGGTATTCTTCCAAAGAAGAAGTCAAAGCAGTTGGTGCATGCTTGATGGTGGGAACGTGCAACTTCGTAGCATACTCAAGGTGTTTTGCAACGCGCAAGTAGTCAATGACATATTTCGTTTGATCCACAAACTTTTTATAGACATCCAACGCACGCTCTGCGTCATTGTGAAACATTTCGAAGTAATGCTCCAAAAGGTTAATGACGCCCTCGTTTAGTTGCTGAAAAAGGGCCAAAAGGTCATTCACAAGCATGCGGAAGGCAGTAAGTATAATATCATTCTTGATCTCGGCTTCCAAAAATGAGTTTTTCAATAACGCGTCGATTTGTTTTTGAACGCTCTCACACTCTCGAAGTAGGCCTTTTTCGACCGTGAGAGATCGTAATCGCCCTCCTGCCTGTGTCACGGAGTTATTTATACGCTCGTCACGGACATAGTCTATGCCCGTGTCAGCAAAATGTCTTGCACGAGTGTGTAAATACCGGCTGTACTTCATGATGTAACGCACGTCTGTCGTGAGTCCTGCGTGTCGTGCAATCGGTGAGCGGGATAAATTGAGCATATTCGGGGCTTTCTCGGCCAAGAATTTCAAGGTCACATCAATGTCGCCTTCGCGTATCATGATGTGAATGACCAAAAGCGCCTTGTACACCACCAGCCAGGAGCTATCTTGGAGCCTCTCGTTCAAAGTACGCATGATAGTGACAAAGTTTTCCGAAGCCACTTGATGATTCAACAGTGTGGCCATGAGAATGGGCTCAAGGTATTTGGGCTTTGGTGCGGCAACTTTTAGCTTGGTAGCGCCCTTCACAATCTTGGTGTATGTTGTCATATCTGCTGTTTTCGTGTTTAGATAGAAGCGATTCTGTGCGTGGGTGTGCAATTGATTCTGATGACGGAAATTCAATTAAAAATTCTGACGACAGAAAGCAGAAGAAAAACTCGGAACCAATTTCTTTAGGTTTCAAAAAGTGACCTGGATGCTAGGTGAGGATTCGGGGCTTCAATTGTATCTTGCTGAATCCAGAGACGTCGCCAACAAACGGGCAGTGCAGGATCCTGCGCGAGAGCGCAAGGCCCGAGTTGCGGCCGGAGAACCGATTGGGAACCTTTAACGATATGATCTCAGTAATGCATATGACATCGGAAAAATGATAAGGAGTTACTGCGTAGTGATCAAAGTTATGCTAGAGATATGGAACGATTTGGATTAGGTTAATTTTTTCAAATGTAGGGTTGTCTGATATTGCGTTAAATCTGTGTCGGTAACCGCGGAAATTGTAGCGCAGGATGCTAAATTAAGAATGTTATTTCAACAGAGCTCCTCAAAGCGCCATTTAAAAAAATAATGCTATCACACTTTGGTCTCACATTCTTACATTGTCATTACAATACTGCTCATTGTGCAATGTAACTCAATCGCCGCGAATTATTTCTTACTTATTTTGTTCCCAAAAAAATAAGGGAATTATTCTCTAATATATACAAGCCAGCTCATTTATCCTTCATTCCACCCCTCTTTTCCAAAAAGTCTTTAGCCTCATTAACTTTGGTAGCCAAAAATGACGAGCCTCCCTTATCTGGATGATTGGCCATCATGAGCTTTCTGTGCTGCTCCTTTAACTTAGCTTTGGAGAGAACACTCTCTTTGAGATTTAAGATCTGCAAAGCTTCCTTTGCGCTCATTTTAGCACCAAACGTTCCTTTTATAAATGCCTTACCATTGATTCCTGGCTGCTTTGACTTCACAAAGCCCGATGCAAAATAGACAACTCCAAGGGCGCCAAAACCTGTAAGATATGGATGGTCTCCCATCCAGTCGCAGGTTCTATCAAAGTACCATTCGGCAGAACCTTCGGGAGCGCGCTTTTTCTGAAGCTGTCCAGTAAAGACTTGCTGCTGTGATGGCTGCGTTTCTCCTGGTATTGGTAGCGTGGGTACTTCCATCTTTGAGTGACTAGATCGAATGTCTCAAGAGTCTGAAAAACTTCCGCATACAAGTGAGAAGTCACGTGCGCGCCACCAAATCCACTTTCTGCAAAATAAGATGTTGATGGGTTACTAAGGTAGGATACATAATTATTGAATTTTATGTGATTGCAATAGCTGTACAAGAATTCAAATTCGCTGATGGTTTGCTATATTAATTGCCACATTCCTCTTTTTGCTTGCCATTTACATACGAAGATTAGGGACCTACATCCGTGCACCTTGCATGCGAGTAAGATATCACGGAGGATATTTTTTATCTCATCGCGACCTCATCGTGCCCTTTGCAGCATTCTACCAATTATTTACACTCAATAAAATCATACAAAAATGAGAATTTACTCATGCCATTTCTGTTCCTCGCCGGTTTATCCCAGTAAGGGAATCATGTTTGTCAGAAATGATGCCAAGGAATTCAGATTTTGTCGGTCGAAGTGCCATAAAGCATTCAAGCAGAGAAGAAACCCTAGAAAGATGAGATGGACGAAAGCTTTCAGAAAAGCCGCAGGCAAAGAATTGGTGGTTGACTCGACCTTGACATTCGCCGCAAAGAGAAATGTCCCAGTAAGATACAACAGAGAGTTGGTCGCCACCACATTGAAAGCGATGTCGAGAATTGAGGAGATTAGATTGAAGAGAGAGAAGGCATTCTACAAGAACAGAATGAGAGGAAATAAGGAGAGAAAACTTGCCGCTGACAGAAAGCTCGTCGACAGCAACCCAGAATTGTTGAGAATGAGGGATGTAGAATTACGGAAGAAGGCAGAGAAATCGGCGCAGGCGGAAGCACAAGAAGAATCTGACTCTGAGCTCGAGGATGAGGATATGATGGACGTTGAGTCTGAAGATGAGGAATCTGAGGAGGAGATCAAACAAAAGGTAGTATTGAAAGCAAAGAGAAAGGCTAGGGCCTAGTGTACATTAAAGAAATAGGATATGCTGCTATGAAATAAAAGGAATCCATTTGAATTCAGAATGTGAATTTTTATCACGGTTTTATGCCCCAGTCGATTGTGTGCATGACGCCATCGAAACCCCAAAAATAGGCTTGTCTAGTATCCGTAAAATCGATACACCAAGCCCTGTTTCTGCCGACTCGAATAATTTGATATACAAGAAAAAAGCTCAATAAGCGCACTGTTGACTTTATTTTCGATTCACAGTTGTGATCGCCGGCCAGAAAGGCTTTTGCTTAGTCGGGGCGAATTTTGGCTCCATGTGATCATCTTCTGAGCTTGAGGCCATTTCATAATTGTGTTCCCTAGAGGCCTTCAACATCATTTGAATTGTAGAGTGATGCAAATCGCTGTGTATTTTTTTAAGCTGGGTTTTTTTGAGTAGCTGTTCTGTTTCTTCAGATTCATTCCGACTCCGCTTACTCGAACGATATGGGGCTGGAAAGGCTGTTGGGTAGATTGGTGATTGAAAGCACAGCATGGGAACTTATGACTTTGTGACGCTAGTTGAAAAATTAAAAGTCTTTGAGCTATCTTTTTATGTTATACAGACTTTTTCAATACGGTTAAAAAGTGTGACATGTTTAGATTGCGAAAGCAGCGCGTCCGGATCGCGCGACGCGTTAACACCTTCATAGAAGTCCGCCTCCCTGATGAGGCCGTTACATAGATCGAGCACTGAGGAACGCTCGTCTTAGGCAATTCATGTTCGCGAATTGAAACACTCCGCGCTTAAGAAATTGTGTTCTTCCATCGAAGCATACTGAAAGCTCGTAAAATTGCTTTTTCGAATCGAGATTCAATTTTTACTTCACAACACTAAACTTGCCAAGGCATCATAGCATCATGAATCAGAAAAACTTAAATACCCGAAGTTCTCTGCGAACAGAGAATGAAACCACATTGCTCATTAAAAGCTCGACCCCTTTTGTATCTGCTTTGAAAAGAATCGACAGAATTATGGAAAAGTTTGACAAAGTTTCGACAAATCTCAAAAAACTTCAGCAAGGCGACTACAAAAAAGTCAAGTATCTCAGCGTGAAGGCCATGGGCCGTGCCATGGAAAAGGCAGTCTCCATCGGGCTTCATTATGAAACGACCTCAGGCCACCAAGTCGAATTTTTTACGGGAACCACTCAAGCAATCGATGAGACTAAGACAGGAGTTATTCACAAAACAAGGGATGATAGTGAGGATGAAGCCGAGACGGAGCTACGAGTCCGGGATGTTAGCTTCATCGAGGTCAAAATCTGGCTCAAAAGAAAATAAGTTCTCGTGTGTCAAACATCATTTATTCAAATTTACAAAAGATCTTATGTGATTTCGAAATCATGCTAACTGGCGTGGAACTTCATTTGCAACTTTTTTCAAGCACGCTTCCTTAATATGCAAAAGCTCGATGACATGACGTTCGATCTTATTGCTTTTCCTCGTCTTCTTAGCGGCATTTTCAAAATCACTTTTCAACTCTTCATTAAAACATTCATCTTCAAGACGCACGTTGAAAAGTTGTTCGCCAACTTTTATGAGTTCGAGGCACTTGCGATAATCCATAGCATAGTAAGCTTGTTCGCACGCATGTAAAATATGAACGCGATGTGTTTTTTGCGTGGAATCTAGGGTCTTCAATGCACTTTCTTCTTGGAGCCAACCCGCTGTGTTGATCTTAGGACCGGTACCTTCATATTGTTTCTTTTGTTCGAGAAACTCATTTTCGGATTGAGCCTTCCTCTGCTTTGTCCGATGCTCAGGCTTTTCATTCGCTTGCGGTATTTCTGAACTCTGCTTCTGATGATTGTCTTCCGAACTTTTAACTAATCTTATTTCCTCTTTATCGTTCATCGTTGTGTATATATTTTTAGTTTGGAAAATTCTTCGATGCCAGAAGCGCTCGTTGAATACTTGACTGATGCTGCGATGAGCGCGGGGCAGATTCTACGTATCACGCAGGTCATGTGCACAAGTCAAAATCTTGAAACTCCTTGAGGTTGATCTGGAACATGTCACCTGTTGAGAAATAAAAAGAAAAACTTTTGAATCCTTACTAAAAAACGAATGTGCCTAGACTGGAGCAACTCCATTAAGTCAATTCTCGGAGGAAGAGACAAAAGCATACTTGTTATTCAATTTTCAGTACTTGTGTCCGACGCCATACTAGTGAGTCCAAGTACAACTAAGATGAACCACGAGGATGAATCACGAGAAAGCGAAATGGTATCAACACGAAGATATAATTGCAGAAATACAGATTACAAGACTAAAGTTCCAGTGAGAAACAGAAATTTCGTAAAGCTTGTGGTGCGCAATTTCGCGAAATCTCGTAAATGTTCATTGTGCAGATCTCGTAAACCGGCCACGGGCCAGAGTTGGATCTTTACCCGACAGAACGCTCGCTTTACCAGGTTAAACAATTCAGATGCCGAAACTTATAAGCACTAGGCAAGAAGCACTCAAATTCATCGATCAGTACGATCATTTCCTTTTCGACTGCGATGGAGTCATATGGCTTGACACCGAGGTCATTCCTGGTGTTGTTCTGTTCATCGAATGGTTGCAAGGACGCAACAAGACAATCGCTTTCGTGACTAATAACGCTGCGAAATCCAGAAATGCTTATGTCGAAAAGTTCAACGACATGGGGTTCAAGGGTATAGAAAAGTCAGCCATTTACCCCACATGCTATTCCGCGGCATTGGTGCTTAAAGAACAGCTTAAGATCGAGAAAAACTCCAAGGTTTGGGTATTCGGAGAGAAGGGAATCGAGGACGAACTAAAGGAATGTGGTTTTATCCCTTTGGGAGGCACCAACGCCAGCTTGGATGTTGAATGGGACCCAGAATCGGATTTTCTTCTGGTGGACCCGGATGTGAAAGCAGTGGTTGTAGGATCGACAAAAAAGCTTAATTATTTAAGGGTTGCATCAACAGTTCAATACCTTTTGGCTAATGACAAATCGATTCCATTTCTAGGGGCTAACATCGACCGCACTTACCCTGGCCCAAAGGGAATGATTCTACCAGCAGGTGGTTCTTTAGTCAATTTCATGAGCTTCACCTGTGATCGAGAATTCATCAACGTAGGTAAGCCTAGTACATTGCTATTGGATACAATATTAGCAGATCAAAAGTTTGATCGCGCGAAGACATTGATGGTGGGAGACACGTTGTACACGGACATCAAGTTTGGTAAAGACGGTCAATTGGGGGGTTCCAATGGTGGGACTCTTTTGGTGTTGAGTGGTGGTACCAAATTGAAAGATTTGGAATCCAATACGGATGAAAGCAATATGCCAGCGTACTACATCGAGTCTTTGGGCCACTTGATATTACTTCTTCAACCGGACTCCGAACTTGCTTGAGCATCGCAGCTTTTTCTCATTTTTAGCAAAAAAGAAAAATAAATAAATTCATTTAAGCAAAAAACTGTTAATACTTCAAATTAACTCTTCATATTGACGCCTATCAGTGGGGCCCCACACTCAATCAAGTTTAGAGTAAGGGAAATTCAGTCCTAGGCTTGAAGCAATCTGATCAGAGTTAGCTGAGCACGTTCCAACCTTGAAATGTCAATATCAGTAAATAATTTTTTTACAAAAATGCTGAGTGAATTTATAACATATGCACAATCAAAGGGTTGGAGGATTCCGAGGTCGCATTATCGAGTGTGGATCCGGCCTCCCCGGTATTCGCGCCTGGCAAATTCATAGCCAGTACTATCATTCAACTGCTTGTCAACACAATTTCCTTCATCTTCAAAAAAAAAAAACTTTTTGCTCATTCATTCATGCTCAACTTTACTGGCTCGACAAGAAAACGAGTTGTCAATCTCGGAGAGGATCGTCGAGGCACTAAGGGCAGGTCTTTTCTAGAACAGGCCAAGAGAGATCGGCAAGAGCGGGAAAGCGCAAGACATCATGAAAAAAGTGCTCAAATCATTCAATCTTACGTCAAAAGATATCTTGATCTTCGCCATTTTGCATTTGAACTACACCAAAAATGGTTGGATGGTGCTGGCGAGACAGACATAAGTCGCTGGTGTGCGGAAGCCCTATTCATCATTCGCTTTGGTTCTGATTCGATACTAGCTTCGGTCTATGACATCATAAGAATTGTCATTAGTGATTCAAAGTACAGCCTCTCTCCAAAGCAAGTAACTTCAATCGTGAAGGTATTGAACAGAGGTCTCGCGAGAAGGGGTTCCCCACATATAGCTCTCAAATGTCTTCTATGTTTGTTCAGATTCAACCCTATTCCAGAGGAAAATTGTGGAGTGTTTTCATCGATTATTGATAATCTAATGAAACTCAGTTCTTCTCAAGACAAAGCGGAAGTGATCAATTTGATTTTCAGAATCAATACGGCTGATTCTCCCCAAGCATTTGTAAGCTTCTTGGCACATCTCGAACGTCAATCAGTTCCAACGACCAAAGAGCATTGGAACATTATAGCAAAAGTTTTCCAGGATGAGAGAGCTTTATCAACTATTCAGTCACTCTTTGGTTGTGAACAAGCATCCCTTCTATTGAATTTAAGTGAATCTAACTCGACTCAACAATCCCTGACGGACGTGACGGTATTCGGCAATGTTTTATCACAAATGTCGTCTGCTATTCTTCCCGAAAACCACAGTATGCTGCCTCATGAGATAATCTTTACTGACAAGGTAATCCTTTCTCCCGATGATTATAACAAATTACTGCCCATCTACTCGGCGTCATTCATGAGATCAGTCTTCAAGCATTATCTGCAAAATAACAACGTGTTTTGCGCAAAAATCATGATGAAGATATTCAACATCTTTCCATCTTCAAGAGTCACTCTATGTATGATGACGGCGATCATACCGGGCTTGACGATTTGGCTCCATGGACTCTTAGTCGAACATCCTCAATACTACGAACATCTTGGCGTCGACTGTCCTCTGAGCCTCAACTCTTCGAAAGGCGACAACTCCGATGACTTCATTTTCAATGACTTGATCTGCGCTTACAACCAAATTCTATCAGCATGGCTACTAGTTTCAAAAGATGCAGAGAGCTTTCAGGATAATGCATTTCCTTTGCAACATATTAAGTCGTACTGTTTATTCTTGAAGTCATTCTGCCTTCGTCTAATAGTAAACGTGCGAACAGAAAATGATCATGAAATTGAGTACCTAAAAAACATCTCGTTATTGGCATTAAACCAACTTTACGCAAAGAATTTGCGATTACAATTTATACACAAACTGCTGTGGAAAGTTGATGGTTTTGAGCTTCACCAAAAGGATATGGTTCTTCAAGATCAAGATTGTGATGATGTAGATTCTTCGAGTGACGAATCGGAGACCCATCCTACGGTTCCATTTCGTACCAAGTCACGCGAAGCCGTGGAGCTAGAAATTTTGAAGAAAGCTCCGTTTTTCATCGAATTCGAAAACCGTGTAAGGATTTTCCAAAATCTGATCAAATTCGATAAAAACAAATTCTCACCAGACGCTGGCGTTTCGTTTTTTACCGACGACCCAAATCTGCATAAATTGTCTGCCAATATAAATCGAGACAGAATTCTTTCGGATGCCTTTGAAAATTTCTTTGCACTGGGAGAGACCTTCAAAAACCCACTCAAGGTCACATTTTTTAGCGAGCATGGCCCAGAGGCTGGGATTGACGGTGGCGGTTTAACTAAAGAATTACTTACGCTGGTTGTAAAGGAAGGCTTCAACCCAGCCCACGAACTTTCCCTTTTCAAAGAATCCCCAAATTTTGACCTTTACCCGAATGACAATATATTTTGGAGAAGCATAAAAAACATAGATCCACTGAAGCAACGCAAAAGATTATTATACACAAAGTTTCTCGGAATGATCATTGGAAAGTGTCTTTACGAAGGTGTCTTGATTGATGTGAAATTCGCGGCATTCTTTCTTTCGAGATGGAGAAGTACCCAAAGCAGTCTGAGAAATTCCATTGACGAACTAGTGTATTTGGATCCAGAGCTATATTCCAATTTGAATAAGCTTTTGGACATGTCTGACCAACAGCTTGCAGATCTCGATATGAACTTCACTGTAGATGAAGTAATAGATGGTAAAACTTATCTGTTCGACTTGATGTCTGAGGGAAGCCATCAGGAGATAGTCAATGCCGCAAATAGACTAAGCTACATTCACAAGGTTTCGGATTTCAAATTGAACAAATCTCTTTGGCTACAGACAAGCTATTTCCTTGAAGGACTTTTTCAAATGGTCAAGCCAAATTGGCTCAATATGTTTGATCCAATTGAACTCCAGATGCTAATCAGTGGTCAAAATGATATTGACTTACAGGACTGGAAGTCGAATATTCTGTACGGGGGGTTCTTTGATGATGACCTCACGGTACTTTTATTTTGGGAGGTCGTCAGCGAAATGACATCGAAGGAAAGATGTGATTTGGTCAAATTTGTCACGTCAGTTCCACGTGCACCTCTTCTAGGATTTAGCGTCATGTACCCGAAATTTGGAATTGCCAATGCAGGTTCTCCTGATCGGCTTCCCACTGCGTCAACCTGCTTGAACTTACTCAAGCTTCCTGATTATAAAGACAAAAGTTTGATCCGTCAAAAATTGCTCTATTCAATTTATGCTAATTCCGGATTTGACTTATCGTGAGCTATATTCAGACATGTGGCGCGCAAACATCTTTCCAAAAGGGAAGGGGTTCTAACCCTCCCTCAGCACCCTCGAAAAACAATAAAAATCATCTCATGATTATATAGAATAGAAGTAAACTTTTAATACACCCTGAAAAAAGACGCGTGATTTTGCGAGTTGCTAGAAATCGCTTAAAAAGTAGGGCGAGTCTGCAGGACGGTCATGATGCAGGTTGATACGTCAATTACAGAAATTATGCGCCACGCGTCTTAGACTTTCAACCTTAAATAGGATGTATCTTTCGATCATCTGCAAAAAAACCTTGCCATCGAGGCTGCCGTCATATTTTGCCGCAACCTGTTCCCATAGCTTTCGCTTGCTACATGCAACCTGCACCGCCAAGATCGGTAATCCTTTGCTTCCGTTTGACGTTTTAGATGAACTCGAAAATGATGACATTAAAGATGAAAACGAAAAACTCACGAAACAGAAAAATAAACTTTTAAAGCAAAAAAAGGTGATGAGTCAACTGATCAAACCTGAAGGCAGAGAGGTGAATGTCGATACTTCTCTGACAGATAGCTTAGGGTCGAAACCAGGGAAAGTTGTCACGCAAAATACACATTTTGGTATAAGTCAAAACGTATCAGACCAACAAATGAGAACTGATAATTTCAATAGAAAACATATGCAACCAAATGGAGAAACCGGCTCTTTGGGTCGAGGACTGGGACAAATAGAGTCCAAACCGGAAAGTGAGAATCCCAAAGATGACGAACCCGAAATTGAGGAAGAAAGTGCAGAGGAGAAACCATCTCAATTCAAGGAAATATTGAAAAAGATAGGTAAATTTGTATTCAAATGCCTCGAAACAATCGGTATCACATTGAGCTCTGTGGGAGTTTTGGGTCTTTCTGGTTTTCTCTATCACAAATTTTACAACGCTCACGTATTGGACAAAATGGATCTGGCATTTCAAGAAGGTGATCCTGCTTATCACCTTGCAGTTCACAATAAAACAAACAAGAGATCCGAGGGATCCTGTGAAGATCATGCCTCTCATGAGGATCTAGCCAAATTCTGGGTAGAAAGGCCTCAACAAAAACTTCTCGACGACATTATAGGAGGTAATTTGAAAGGCCGTTACTTTTTGGTCGTTGGTGAGAAGGGTACCGGAAAGACTACATTGATCATGGAGGCAATAAAGAAAACAGATGGAAGCAATGTAGCAATTTTTGATGCCCATGCTGATCCGGAGATTTTCAGAATTCGTCTTGGAAAAGCATTAAATTTTGCGTACAACGAAGACTACATTGGTTCTCTCTTCAGTATTCGAGGTCCGAGAGATACTACGGCGCTCCTCGACATCGAGAGGGCTTTCAACAAGCTCGAAGAGCTCGCAATACGGCGCAAGTTGAACGCTGAGCTTGACAAGCCTTTAGTGTTGATCATTAATAATTCTCACTTGATTAAAGAAAATGAAGAGGGCGTCAAGCTTCTTGAGCTCCTACAGCAAAAAGCAGAGACATTATCAGGAAATGAACTAGTAACAATGATCTTCAATAGTGATGATTATTGGGTATATGAGAAACTCAAAAGATTAGGTACGAGACTTGAACTAGTCAACGTCCGCGATTTTAACCGAAAGGAAACGGTGAGCGTGCTCAAGTTTTTAAGAGGAAAGTTTTACTCATTGGCTAAAAACCCCGAATTGAACTTGAGTGACGAATCATGTCACAAAATCTATGATTTGATTGGTGGGCGTCCCCAACATATAAGTCAGGTTGCCAGACATCGAGATGTGATCAAAGCATGCCACGAGATAATCGATCGTGAAAAGACCTGGTTTTTAAACCAATGCGGTCTTCTAGGGGAAGATATGGATGATGATGTCATGGAGTCGGGAAAGTTTTCCCTGAGCGCCATGCTTCTCATGAGAGAATTTGTGGAGATGGACAGACAACGCATGAATTTGTTGATTTCGAGTGAGCTGCCAGACATTAAGAATACGTCTAAAGATCATTATTTGCCAGAACTACCTTTATGGAGATCACGTCAAATTATGACTAGAGCGGACTACATTCAACAATATGACAACCTTAATATTTTTACTGTCGACTCGGACTCCAGAGTTCGTGCAGACTCTGTGCCGATGATGCGGGCATTTCATGAGATTGCTTCGCAGCCAAACTTCGACGAATTGCTCAAAGAGACAATCGAGAGAGTGTCTGCAATTGAGTCTTTGGGAAGAACGAGAGAATTGGTGATGAAAGACTTAGCCGAAGGATCAACATATGACGTTTCAACCAAAGAGGGTGAATTCCAAGTCAAGGTGACACCACGGAAAGAAGATCAAGATCAGGATGAACTGGATACGTACATGGAAGAATTGAGTAAATCAGACCATAAACGAAAGTGGTGGAAGAGGAGAATGGGTAGCTTCGACCGATCATATTTACCTCTGAGTGATGCGCCGTCTGGAAAGAATTGAACTTCGCAAAACAAAGAATTTAAAAAATAGAAAAAAGTGTGAGACATTCAATCATAACTTCAATTTTTCCGGTTGTAGAGCCTGACTTTACAGAAAATCACTGCATGGAAACGGCGGACTGCAAGAGAGAGCTTAAAAGCATTTGACGCAGGTTCAGAGAATGTGCCTCTTCTCTCAGACTTCAACGGTAAAGTTTAGTGATTGTTGAATCAAAGCGCTTTTTGGAGAGTTCCACAAAATTCGAGTTTCCAGCCCTCACTGCCAAGTCAGCGATCTCATCTCGATCTCAACTCTTCAAAGATGTGAAATGATACCGGCGGTAGTATACACCATTGAGCCGAGTATCAATGGCTGCTTCATGATAGTTTTTCAAATGGTTTACTCAAAATTCCCAAAAATGAGCAAAAGAGGCAAATACGTAATGAGAAACCGAAGACCTTCAAGTTTCACGCAAACTCCGGTGCAACACTTACAGGTCAATCTTCATATGTAAAGCTTTTGCCCCGAGGTTGATTATTTCCATCAAAAAACACTAAAGGCGTATTTTTGAAAATTCCTTCCAAAAATGTAATGCCTATTGAGCAAGGTATTTTGGCTCGATAAATGAGATAGCCGCAGAACGTGTATATAGCGATGGTGGAGGGACCCGCGAATTGGACGAGCGATTGGCGCGTGAAGATTTTTCATGCACGACAGCCGAGGCTTTCTTCCAGCTTACCGGATTTTTTATATTAATACTAATCCGGACGAAATGAATTTCAGTGTAAAAACTATAATTGCCTATCTGATTATGTGGTAATGAGAAATACCCAAGACACAATTCGAAGTGCAGTGTTTTCGAAATCGCGGAAACGCAAATATTGACGTGCGTCAGACGACAATGCAGGCATCTCTTGTTTGCGAGCAATTTTACGACAGATCGACTCACCTGTTTCGGTTTCTAATGGATTGCCCATAATTTCCGACGGGAGCACAAATTGAATGGCAATTCTTTTTTTTTACTTGAGTACACTTCGACTTTGCAGCGAAAAATGTATACCCCACCTCGAGCACGAGGAATTTTTTTTAGAAAATCCCACTTATGTACCTGAATGCCGTCCTTCGATGCGCAGGAAACCGAGCAAAGTCGCGCAGGTCTCAGCCCGTATCTTTGCTGCTAGAGGAATCTTTTAAAGGCAGCGCCTAGCCGAAGAATACCATACCGCTTGCGCCAAATAAATATTTTCAAAGACAGTCAATTTTGAATTATATTAGTTTCGGAGGCATTTTATTTGCTCCCTATAACACAATACCCTATTCACGACACACGCGCCAAAATGCCCGTAAACTTGCCGTAAATGACGTTTTGTTTTCTTGACGTGCGCGAAAATCACACATATTGTTGCTAGCGAATCTTTTTGTGATTCTCCGAAAAAGCGGTGATTAGCAAAGATATTATCACAGACCCATAGCTGTCCGACTTTTTCAAATTTTCAATTGATGTGGGAGACTTCGAATCTGACCTCTGATCGCGTAGTGCATGCACAGCCCCCCTTTTTCGTAACATTTTCCTCATCGGCCAGACACAAACAGAGACACGAGCGGGTTTGTAGTTTTTATTGATTTTTGCGGGCAAAACTTTTTGAGTTCACTAAAGCATTGACCGGGGAAGAAGCTTTCGAAAATTTAAAATATATTTAAATAAAGACTAAAGAGTCTAGAAAAGATCTCGTGCAAGTGAAAGTTTTTATTTTTTTTTTGCCAAGGTTCGCGCCCATATACGGCAATCGACTGGTGTCTCGTATCGGATTGCCGGCAGCTTAGCCCATTTCACCGAGAGACGCTCTATACAGTTCTCATTCGTACGCCCCCACGCAAGCAGACGTTGCCCCCGACCGAGTACACTCGCAAACGTATTTTTTGTATCTCATTCTATTTTAGTTTCGCAAATTCTAGTGCTAGTTTGTGTCAGTGAAAGATTGTCAGAAGTCTAACACACCCTCGCAAAAGATTAACTCGAGCAATCCATGCAGAAACCTGTAGCAACCTAGCCGGCTTTCTCAAATCACCTAAGACTTGCTTTGTTGCTTGTGTTCAACACTCATCATTTACAAGGCCATGGACGTATTTAGTTCCGCGCTTAAAAACCCCTTACCGCCCCCGAGAAGAGGAGAAGGACTGGAGAAACTCTCTGCGGATCTGGTTTCAAATAGCATGCACCTGAATCCGGCTTCATTGCCTGACTCAGCGCGAGACGCACGAGAGAACACCACTTACAATTCAGCATCGATAGCAAAAGCACAAACTGTGTCGCATGTAGGTCACGACAACAAAAGAAAGAATTCAAGGCGAAGACATCGGAACTCGCATTTAGGTTGCGGAATTTGCAAGAAACGCCGTATAAAGTGCGACGAGCACCTCCCGCAGTGCTACAATTGTGTTAAAGGTAGACTACATTGTGCTTATCTCAATCTAGATGCGCCAGCAAGAAATGCACTAAGATTGGCGCAATACAATCAAAACCTCAGAGATGATCGCGGTAATATAGAGCGGGTCGAACCCGTCACCATGGAGCCAGAAAATCACTCGACACAGAATCCAGCCAACTCTCGAAAAGCATCGTCCTCGCAAAGCAAGTCCGTGCAAAATCAGCCGACTTCAAAATCCTCAAGAGAGCCGCTCTCCGTACACGCAGATCGGCCTTCATCGCCTAAGCAAAAGCATATGCCTGACGTCGCACTTGCGGGAAGACTTGCTTCAGCTTCTATGCATAAGCAGTCTAATCAGCAGACAGCCGCTGAAGCCATAGTCCATGGCTCCTCAGTACCTCCAATGTATTTACCCATGGTACAGATGCAGCCGATGAACCCCAGCATGCCGTATCCTCCGTACCCTGTACATATGGTCGCAGGCCAACCACACGCGCAAATGATATACCCAAGCGATCAAATGCAGATCCAGATGCAAATGCAAATGCAGATGCAAATGCAGATGCAAATGCAAATGCAAGGACAACATCCTGGTGTGGGTCAGCCTATGATGTATTTCCCTGTACCACCGCATGGTGCCCACGCCCCGTATGAGGGAACCGTTCCCAACTCATACGTCTACCCTTTGCAGGGTCACTACGGCCAGACAGCCCCACACGACTACGTTGCTTATTACCAGCATCCTGGTGAACCCCATCCACCTGATGTCTCAAATCTGGCATTGCCCCCTCATCCCATGGATGCGACACGCCGCCACCAGGCATTGCCTCGGTCGGATGTTGTGGCCCCTGCTATTTCCACAGCCCCCTCCTCGACCCATTCAAATATTAAGGAATTTCCTGAAAATCATAATCACGTTGGCGAGGATGCTTCCGCGGATCTGTCGGTAAAGCTTGCGCCAATCAAATTCGTGGGTAAGGATGAGAAAATGGTAAGTAATCATGGTTCAGGCAGCGATACTGAAAAAAAGTCTTCCATCAAAATGCTATTATCTTGATTTTTTTCGCTCAAGAAAATGGCTTCAGTTCTTATTTAGATAAATAGATAAATGGATACACCTATAGAATCGCTACGTCTATTGTTTCCTTTGACTATTACATGACAGCAGTCCAAATACGAGACTTTGGTCTGATTTATTAAAAGATCCCTTTTCGGTTTGTGCATACTCAATCTACACCGACAACTTTAAGAAAATTGGCCGGTCCTTAAGAAACCCAAAAGAGAAGATCAGCATATTATGGTCATCTTTTTCCGAAAAGATGTCGGGCCTTGAGAAAATTCTGCGGTTTCCGTTTGAGAATGGATTGAAATTCATTTGGATAATGCCCTTCAGAATAATAAACCATTTGAGAGACTTTTATTACGACATCCTTAAAGATCGCTCAATTCAATCATGCACGCGTTTCCTATTAATCATTCAATGTTTCCCTTTCGCAAGTGCCTCCTGAGCAGCTGCTTCGGCCTTTTTCTTCTTCTTGTCATCAATTTGCTCGACTTTGACCTCATTTAAGCCCTGTTCCTCCAAAAGCTTTTCAATGTAAGTACGCGCTTCATCACTGACATCACCCTGAACTAAGATCTCTTCCTTTTTCTCTGCGTTTTTCGTAACAGAGGCACCCGTTGCGAACTTCAGAGCAAACGTCTTGGCCAATTTCTTCATGTCGATGTTGAATACTTCCAATCCGCTGATCGATATGATGTGTTTTCTGCGGTTTCTTTCAATTCGTTTAATTACCACTTTCGAGGAAAGCTTCTTCTGCAACTCGCGTTCCAACTTGGCCTCTTCCCTCGCCAGTTTCTTCTCTAAATCTTTATGGATTTTTTCCTCCTTCTCGATTGAAAGTGTTGATGTGGCATTCGCCAAAGCCTCATCAGAATATAACTTCTCAAAGAGTTCGACCTCATTTTGACTGAGCCACTCTTTGCATCTCTTGAATGAAAGGCCAAACTCGCAGTATTCTGGCGGAAAAGAACACACACCGCAATATTTAACTGACACAGGAGATACTTCAGTCATGACAATAATATTATTTTCAAGCAGATGGAGGACCAAAACTTATGTAGAAAAGGCGTTGCGCATTGACATCACATGAGGGAGCATTTTTCGATTTTCCTGTGTGGAGGATAGCCGATCGGGAACCGCGACTGTGCTGATTTGCGAAATCGGAGAATGACATTTCTCAAGAGCGATGAACAATTCTTCTGAAAATGGTTGTTTTTTATTGTACGAGTATTTTGAAAATTTCTATAAAATTTGATCACCTACCACAATAAGCCATCACAAACGTCGTAGGCACGAACAGGCCTGCTGGATTCAAGATTTATACATTTCCACAATGCCTGCGATTGAAGGGGTTCGTCATCGAATTTCTGATAGATTGAACTCAAGTAGTACCAAACTTCTGCACAGTTGTGACCATATGGCCAGCAATTAGTGTATTCTTCCAAGTAGTTTTTCATGCGTACTAAAGCAGCGTCACGATCTTTTTGTGAAACGAAGAAAGATAAATCTTCCTGAGAAATGACCAACTCGCTCATACCCACAAGCGCAAATTTGTACCCCTTGAGATTATATTTTTCCTCTGTCGTATGGAACAATTCTAAGGATTTCTCATATTCTTGAAGAGCAAGAGCTTTTCGCGAAGAAGACATCAAGAGTCCCAAGAAGGCATGAGTAGTGGCATTCGGTTTGTTGACTATTTCTGCCTCCATAATACACTGCTCCGCCTCTTCAAAAAGCCCAAGTTTGAGATAAATCGAAGCAGTCCACAACCATATTTCCTGTAAAATTGCTCCCTCTTGACTTTGAGTCCGGTTCGCAGAAAGCGCCTGTGTCTTCTCGGATGGTAATGTTTTGGAGGTTTTGTCGTGAGGAAGCTTTTTGGTTTTTTCCCCAGCCATCTTTTGAGTCATGGCATTGACTCCTCTGTCAAGATTTGTTCCTGTAGCACCCACCATGCTCTGACGATTGAGCATCTGCGAGGGACTTTGACCGATATGCGTGTGATCGGACGATCCATCAATATGAAATAAATCTCTGTAGAGTTGGAACACTTCTGGGATGACATCCAAGACGGCCTCGGCGCCCAGTTCCCATTCAACGATTGCCTGTTGCGTCATCTTCAATTGCAATATCTCACATCTGGTTTGAATCGGTATAAATACATTCGTGTCGCGACACCGATTAAGAAAAATGCTGACAATATTTAGGGCACTTTCCGCAAATTTCGCTGCATTTGTTACACGACTTGATGTTTCGTCACGGAACGCATAATTTTGTCCCTGAGAGTCCTGCTCTTCGTCGAATGTCGTCTCGTGTGGCTTCTTTGGAATTTGCAGCTCACACAGCTTCTTATTATTGTACGCACTGGTACTGAGTATAAGCAAATTCCAAGTTCTGAACGATTCAGGAAACTTCTTCAAGATGAACTTGCATAATTTTATCGCGTCTTTTGTGTGATTTTCGTGCGCCAAAGTCAAGGCAAACGAGAATAAGTGTTCGAGGTTTTCATGCTCATTAAGAAGCAAACTGTTCTTTTTAAACAAAAAGGATGAATCCCTATTCTTCTTTGATCTATCAAGATTGGCAGAATTGTAAGTGGCAAAGTACTCATGGAGTTTTCCCAAGGTGAACCAAGCATCAGACAATGTGGTCACAAGGACCGACTTACCATCGAGAAGCAAATGAGGGTTATGTCTCTTGTACAAGAATGAAAGATGATTTTCAGGATGATCATCATAAGACAAATGTGCCAATTCTCCTAGTTTGCCTAAGTAGTAGACAAGTTCCTTCGCGAATTGCGGTAAGCACAGAGCAACAATCTCGGAATTATTGAATTTGAACTTCTCGCGCAGGGATGCCGTATCAGGCACGAAAGAGCTTATCGGGTTGAAAACCAGAATACACCGGGAATAGACTTGTATGACCCGAATTATATCAGGTATGACTTTTGTTTGAACGTGTTCCCTCTCGATGTAGCTCACGTAAGTCTTCATTGCAGCCAATGCTTGATCGTACTCCTCAAGATCTATCAATACAAATATCAAGTTCAGAAGCACACACTGACTCTGATACGATCTTTCAGTCATGGTGACGAAAAATTGCTTTAAAAGCAGCAAGGGGACGCCATTCGGGCCCAGAGTGATATCTTCAGGCATGCCTTTTCGCGACCCAAAGAAAGATTGGACAAAATTCAAATTCTCGTGATTTTCCAAGCTTGCGTCAGGAAAAACTGCTTTTTGCTGGATTTTCGTCTTCAATAAATTTGACGCGTATTTCAAGTAGTCGTTCTTGAAGGAAAGATCAACAAAATTAGCGCACTCTTGTCTTAAACCATAATTAGCCAATGAGACAATGGAGCATACATTTGTCGCAAACTCTTGATTTAGAATTTCTGCAAATCCTATGGGTTTTTGACCCTCTGCCGACAAAAAAGAAAAGACACCAAGAAAGATTCGTTCAATCCAAATATTGCCTGCGATTTTGCTTCCCAGGCCGTATCGTACGTTTGATTTAAGATACTCTTTCAACGGCATTACACTGCCATGCGCTTTGCTCAATAGCACATGAAATCTTGCCGACAAATACTCGAGCAAATCCTCGTTCGTTGTGGTTATAAAAGAGGTTGGTTGTTTCACATGGATAGTTTTCAAAATGTCGGCGGCGGCATCCTGATTTCCGATCATAAGATACAAATGAGCTAGAACCACTGAGTAGTAAAGATTTTCTGAGTAGTATGCAAAGTCGTCGTTATGATTCAAATTCACCAGATCCATGTGGCTGATAAGCTTTGTGATCTGGACATGGTTGGATGCCGCGATATGCAAATAATCTCCTGAGGCTATTTCGTTAAGAAGCGAGTGAAGCTTAAAATCCACAAAGACAACCCTTTTCAAAAGTGATTCCGAATCCTCGAAAGTGTGCACATCCTCGGGATAGGAGCCAAGGCTTAGCGTTCTGTATAGCGACTGGTTGTAAGTATTCTCTGGCATTTTTTATAGAAGCGAATCGGTCGAGTATTTCAAATCAACTGTTGATGTTTGCAGCTCAGAAGCATTGGCAGTGCTGAAGGACTTTTGAAGAATCAGTGGAAGATTTGGTCTCGGAGGGCGTTGGAATCAGCACTGCGAATTGACTATGCGTCGCACGCGAGTTCCGGATGCGAACGTTCGTGGACGAGGCCGCGGAAAGGAATGAAACTTATAAGGCTCGAATTGTCATTATACATGTGTCAAGAATTTTATTTTATCCATTGAATAAAAATCATACGCATCTTTACCTCAACGATATAATTTAAGTCGAACCCTTTTCACAAAAATGAGCATATCACTTTGGGGAAGAGTTCCTCTTGCATGAAAAATATAACGTGCGCAGTAATGTTTCTCTTCTTCTCCAATTGATTTTTGCGTGAATATTTTTCTGAGCTTTCTACGCAGAACAAAGCAAAAAAGAGTCACGGGAAGCAGTCAAAGATGGCCATTTGTCTCAAGCATGTGCGCGTTCCGATGTGTCATGGTCGCCAAATTTTTCGGTTGAATCACTAGCATCTTTCGAAGACTCTGTATAATCCAGGAAGATCAGCCACTGGCGTTACGCGATCCATTAAGTTTTCCGTGGCTATAAATCTTCGACGAAGCGCAGGAAATATCTCGTGCTCCAAGGAGAAGTTTATCTTTGCGAGTTCGGTCTCGTCATTCTTCGACGTTTCTTGAGAAAGGCGGGGAGGGACATATAGTAAAGATATCTGCCGCATTATATCCGCCAAACATTGCTGCTCCATCAGATAGTCCACCTTTGCACCAAGTCTATAAATGAACAAAGGAATCTTTGAGACGGATGGCTTTAAATTCTTTAAAAGCATGGGTATCGTAAGTAGCTTGCCATCCGCAAATTCCAATTTGAAATATTCCGCAAACATGTCTTTCATTGAAAGAATCGACTCGATGACCTGGTCAATATCCACCAAATCGTCATGAGCTTCGTAAAGAGGCTGAAGAATCGATTTCAAATCGAGCGGCTCCTCTAGCACAAATTCACCATAGCAAGCGAAATCCGAGAGTGCAAGTTGATAGAAAAACTCAAAGAGGACTGCACCATAGTCGTAGAGGAAAAGCTTCACATCATATTGAAAACACGCGAGTCGTTTAGTTGCGTCTACTACGCCAACATTCACGAGATTGTTGAAAATATTCGTGAGCGGTCGATGAATTCTTTGGCCCAATTCCTCTCCAAGATTCAGAATACTCTCAAGCAGTATGTCCAGCTCCGTAAAATTGAGAGCCGCTGTGAGGTCTACTGAGATTCTTGAAGGAGAAGAGTTATTGTCCTTTTGTACTGATGCCAACTCAAGATTGGATGCGCCCTCCCTGTCCTCGTACAGTCTTTCTGAATTGGTCCTTACCAGATCCTTTTCTCCACTTTGCTCTAAAAACTGACTAATTTTCAGTTGTGAGCCATCCACCCTTACCAATTTGTTTTCCTGTCGGGTTTTCTTACTAACTTGGGTGACCACATCTAGAGCGATTCCGTCCGGTGGTCTTTTCAATGTGCTTTGCTTGAAGGTGCGGGAATTTCGTTTCGCGAACAAGGATTCATGAATTTTTCCACTAATCCATTCGATTATTTCGTCTTCAAATAGAAACCGAACCTCGCTTTTATCTGGATGAACGTTTACGTCCATGTTTTGGGGCGCAATGTCGAAGCTAATGTAGATAAAGGGGTGTGTCCCCTTTGGTAGAAACGCCGAAAACACTGAATCTAGTGCTCGCTTGAGGGGCTCGCATTTTACAAGACGATTGTTGATGAAAAATGCGGGAGGTATGCGCCGCTTGTTGTCATAATTGAACCCTGATACTGCTCCTTTTAGTTTTGTGAGACCGTGCTCCGAGGTATTGAATTCAAATTCGATCAAATCGTTAGCAACTGATACACCGTAAACTGTACGAATACGTTCTTTGAGTGGTGAAGCAGGTCGTGTAGCCAAGGCTGGCAAAGAGTCTCCGAATTTCTTGCAAGTGAAGCCAACGCCTTCATTATGCACCGCATATTTACCCACCACATCCATTATTTTAGCCCATTCATCATTCTTGGACCTGAGCGCTTTGAGGCGAGATGTCAGGTTGTAAAAGAGGTCCTCTACTGTGATCTGAGTGCCATTTTTTCCAGCGACTGGTGTCGGGGTGCTTGTAGGCAGTTCGTGCTTATATTTGGGCGAGCATGGCTTTCCATCTAGATAAAATGACTTGAAGGCAACGGAGGAAGAATTGACTTTGGAAATCACTGACAAATGTGAAATGTGCGAAATTGACGCAAGTGCTTCCCCGCGGAATCCATAGGTTGAGATGCTCGAGAGATCTTCAAACGAACTGAGTTTTGATGTTGCAAATCGCACACATAGTAGTTCCATATCCTCGCGAGCAATTCCGCATCCGTTGTCAGTAATTTGAAGAAGTTTGAGCCCCCCGTCTTTCACCACAATCTCGACCATTGTCGCGTTTGCGTCAATGGAGTTCTCGAGCATTTCCTTGAGAGCACTTGCTGGTTGCATAATGATTTCTCCAGCGGCAATTCTGTTGACCACAGAGCTCTCGAGTTTGCAAATCTTTCTCGCTAACTGCGTCTGGTCATGTCCGCTATGACTAGAATTTGAAGTGATCTGCGCTTCGCTCATGGCGATCTCGTTCAACTAATGATTTTCCTATGGCGCAAGCCCTAAGAAAACGAGTAATAAATGGTAGTCAATTTCAAATCGTTTCGTAAAGTCTTGCAAATGAGATCCTTTTCGAAGAGTTCACAATTGAGGTTTGAGTAAGTATAGGATAATCTGATCGAATTTATTACGCGTATCTCATACGAAGCACGCGAGGGCGCGGTTCCAGGCTGCGTGGTTTTGTAGAGCTTCGCGTCCTGGAAAATCTTTAATCCATTTATCACTCCGAAACAAAAAGCGAAGACATTTACCATGTACAGATTTTCAAAAGATCATTATGGATAAATTGCGACCTGTCATTTTTCAAAACCCCTGTACCTTGGCAATTATTTTGAAGATTGGTGTCTTCTTCGGGGGCGTTGAAAGCCCACGCTGCGTGAAAGCGCGTCACTACTGGCCTTCTCACGAGCGTTTGTCCGGCAGTCATATTTCAAAATAAAGTCTCATGAGAATTCTTTGACAATTATCTTGTAATTCCAATGTTTCATAAAAATACCAACGCAAATAATTTGAGAACTCGAGAAATGTCCAGATTCATGATATTGAGTGCGCTTGTAAAGTCTTCGAAATCAGAGACGCGTCACTGCTGCGAATGAAAAACCGTGCATCTGTCGGCAGGAAAACAAGCTTCGGCCGCTCTTAAGCCCAATCCTGACAAATCTACCCACCCAAGCAGACGATCAACTGAATTCCATCGGTTTTGCCATATATTTAAGTATTTGGAATTGTTGCTCTTTACACTTGGCTTACATCATTGAACAATTCTGACACCGAAATTTCCTCTCGACAATGTCTTTCCTGGATTCTACACAAAGCAATGGCGCCATTGAAGAACCCAGCCAAAATTCACAAAATTTATCTGATCTAGGGCTTGCGTATGAAGAATATCAAAAAGAAGTCCTCAAAGATGAGGCTGCGGCCCACAAAGGTGAGGCCGGACAAATCGTACTTGATCGTATTAAGGAATTGGAGACATTGTTCACAGCAGTCAAAGACGGTGAAGCCAAAAACTTGTCTTTGTACATGAAAGACTCAGAAGCTTTAAGAAAGACGGCTGAATTTGCCTTCACTAATGCAGAGCATGTCCGATTCGGGGACCTCGGCGGAACTTTACCTCTCAAGACGTTTACAAAGGCAGCTATGCAATTCATGAACCCAGATCTTGCCCACGAAAGCTACGAGACTCCGCTCACGGAAGATCCAGAGTCTATGAGCCTGAGATTCAACTCCTTTGACTGGAAAAAAATGGGCTCCATCTTCTTTCTGAGTGGGCAAGTGGCGGTTCCCTCCCACTTCCTCTACGGTCCTCTTGCGACCCAAAGAAAACGCACAGGGCCTCGTGCCCGAACAGTCGATGACACAATCTCTGCCGGTGCAAAAATTACACCTCAAAAAGTGTCTGCGGCCGATCTTCAGGACGATCCAGCACAGAGCACCTCTCATATGGTTCGCTCAGTTTACGAAGTACTTCAAGAAAAAGATCCGGAGTCAAAGGTCAATTTATATCGCTTTTTCATCAATCCCCAGTCCTTTGGTCAATCTGTTGAAAACCTTTTTTATACAAGCTTTTTGGTGAGAGATGGGAAGCTAAAAATTGATCTCGACTCAGAGGGGATTCCATATATCGAAATTCCAGATGCGGAGGAAGATTTTCAGGATGGCAGTGTATCAATCCCACATCAAATCTCGTCATTCACTCATTCCGCTTGGAAAAGCCTCATAGAAAGATTCAATATTACTGTCTCCTACATTCCGCATAGACAAACAGAGGAAGACGTTATGAGTGACACTGAGTAAAAAGCTGAGATTACTTACAGCATATGTGATCGGTTTGTACTTTTTATGAACGAATGATTGAGTGAAGCTCGACATCAGAGACACGCTCCCATCCACTGACTGCCAATAGTTGATCCATAGGCCATTTCCGTATGGGCAAAATAGAAAGATCTGACCTTAACCTCAAGTTTTCAAATATCTCGATGCCCGCGTTGCCTATCATTGTAGCATTATCCGTGCACAACTCGAGCTTTGGAAAGTGGAACCGGAGAGAATTTCCGTAATTCAACCCTTTCAACTTTTGTCTAAGTCGTTTGTTTGCAGCGACGCCTCCTGAACACACAAAGTCCTCTACTCCATCAAACTTATTACCATGCAGGGTGGCATACTTGTGATACGCGACTTGTATTCTATCAAAAATGTGATCGAAGATCACTTCTTGGAGTTTAAATGCCACAAACTGTCGTGTTTCCTCAGTCATTGGTCTACTTTTCTTGTAGGCGGTGATCGTGCTGAGAAAAGAGGCAAATCCAAACTCAAGTTTTTCTGGAATCTTCCCACGTTTAGTATTTCGCATGGGTACTCTGAGACGAAACCCAAATTCATTATCATCGTCATGCGTTCGAATCTTCGAAAATCTTTCAATTTGCTCTGCGTCAATACCACCCACGTATTCTTCAAGTTTCGGACCAAGCATGTTCCCAGAAAAGCCCAACTCTCTCGCACATTTGTCAAGTGAGTCCCCTGCTGCTATATCCAGTGTGTTGATAATGACTTCATGTTCAGTGAGCGATTTCAGTAACACAAGCATGGTGTGGCCGCCGCTGCAGAGAAGACTGAGAAATGGGTACTTTAACTCCCTATGCGTTTGAGATCCTTCCGACGGTAATTTTGCGGCAAGGAGATGCCCTAGCATGTGATGAACGCCTATAAGCGGTCTGTTCCATGCTAGTGATAGACCCTTGGCCAACTGTAATCCGGCGCTTAACAGCCCCACCATTCCAGGCCCCCTTGTCACACATATTAGATCGGGAGGGTTTGAGGCGGATAAGTTATGTTTCAGACAAAATGATTGAACCAAGCCAGAAAGTTTTTCTTGATGAAATTCATGCGCTGCAGTGGGTATTATACCCCCTGTTTTGGCTGAATTTAGTGTGGCTTTTTGCTCATCTACTGCCACGGGAGACTCCAGCGGTTCTTTGCGTAGTAGGGCCACGCACGAGTCGTCACAGGAAGACTCGATCGCAAGAACTCTATATTCTCTTCTGAATATGCGAGATATCGACGGATTAAAACGATGGGCTCTGGAGATCATACTAGCCCCATCCACTGTGTAAAAGGTATCATGATGTAGGCCGATGGGCAGTTTGTGATCACGTGAGACGAGAGCTCACTTCTTGGCCCCACCAGTTCGCAACAAACATTCACCTTATCTCCGTATATGCAGAAATTCGAATCAATAATTATATTTAGAATCAAAGAAGCACGCATTTTTTTGTTTTGAGGCAGTTTCGATGTCATGTTTCGATGTCCTTTTAAATAATCTTAATCCAGTAAGCTATTTTTTAATCATGTATTTTTTTTTCCAGTTGATGATTGGCTGATATCCGGTGAAATGCCAAGATAAACGCCCATGCGACACCTTTGTTGCAAAGCATCATATATAATGATTGCATTTTTCAAAAAACAAGGCGCAAATTGATCTGACATGGGATCGTGAGTCAATTACGAGGAAAAAAAAAATAAACCTTAAAATTGTTGGTCATTTGATGTGTAATTTTGACAGTAGTTAAAAGATGCACGGGTGTCATCAGGATTACGGAAGCCAGGTTGAGAAAATTTCGGAAAGGCAATACTGAAAGTATCCGGGTAGCATTTCACAAAAAATACGTCAAGGAACTCATCTACTCTCGTTTACTGACAATCATACAATTCTGCATCTTGCAAATTTCTTCTCATACTCAAAAAAATTCACTGCACGGAGAAAGAGTCGAAGTCTTTCTGCGACCATTGATTTTCGTTCTTGCATAAATTGCCTCTTCTAAGAGGTCTTTTTTTCACTATTTCAAAGCAATTCATGTACTTATAGAATAGCAGATGTCAGATTCATATACTACGTCTGCTATACCGACGCCGTTCCAGCATCGAGAAACGCATAGACAACCAGAAGATAGTCATGTCGAGCCTGTTGATTCTAGTGCCAGCGACGAAACTGGTGAGAAGACCTCACTCATATTGAGTTGCATGCTAGCTGGTGGTTTCGGGGGTGCCGTTGGTGACTCGGTCATGCATTCACTAGACACAGTCAAGACTAGGCAACAAGGGTCGATCTACAATCCGAAGTATAAAAGCATGATCCCAGCATACACAACCATTCTTAAGGAGGAGGGGTTTTTTCGAGGACTTTACAGTGGTTATTCCCCGGCCATTCTCGGCTCCTTCCCATCGACCGCAGCTTTTTTCGGAACGTACGAACTAACAAAGCGGACGTTAATAAATGATTTACATATAAACAATACCGTCGCCTATCTTGCCGCTGGTATTCTTGGTGATTTAGCCCTGAGTATCTTCTACGTTCCCTCGGAAGTTTTGAAAACAAGACTTCAGCTCCAGGGAAGATACAATAATCCATACACAAAGGGTTGTGGATACAACTATCGAGGCTTGAGAGATGCCGTTCGCTCAATCGTGCACACCGAAGGTGCTTCTGCGCTATTTTTTGGGTATAAAGAGACTCTTTTTCGCGATTTACCTTTCAGTGCCCTACAATTCGCTTTTTATGAAAAATTTCGCATGTGGGCTATTAAATACAACGAAAACTCCGCTGACCTAAGCGTTTCAAAGGAGCTCCTAACAGGGGCGGCTGCAGGTGGTCTTGCGGGTACTTTGACTACGCCATTGGATGTAATTAAGACGAGAATACAGACTGCGACACTCGATACTTCTGCTTTGCATCAGGGATCCGTTAATGAAAAGGGCATCTTTGGCAAAGCATTATTGAAAAGAATTCCAACTTTAAACACGATCTTTTTCATCTATCGTACCGAGGGGATTTTCGGGCTTCTCTCTGGTGTCGGTCCCAGATTTATATGGACTGGTGTTCAAAGTTCCATCATGCTATTGTTGTATCAGGTGGCCTTGAAAAATTTAGATGGCTTTTTCGGCGAGACCTTCGACTAACGCGCCGGGCTCACCCTCACTTCTAATCAAAACCCTGCTCATAAGTTGAAGAGCTCCTGGCTCTCCGTTGAAATTGCTTCCCAATTTTTAAATTTTGCAGCTCATTTTATTATTTTGCTGCACCGAGTCAACTAAGACAGTCCTTGAATGTGTCAAAGGAATCTCAAGAACCTTTCAAGTTTTTCTCTCGTGTGCTTTGAGCATACAATACCGATCGGCGGATTATGCACATGCCTCCTAGCGAAAGGTGACCAATTTTACGAGCATTGTTCCAATATTATCGGTGTTATATCAACCTGAAAACCTTGCTTAAAAAATGGATGACCTCGAGGCCCAAGGGTAAAGATTTTTGCATATTATAGAGTTGACATACGTGTTTCCATTTCGTGCGCTGGATGCCCTCCAAAAGAACTTGGAAATTGAGAGCTAATAAGCCTACTGTCATGGACTTATAATTAGTTTTTAGCGTATCAAAATAAATCAAATGTTCAACTGATTAGATTTACCAATGTGAATTCACTTACCGCAAAAGATTGATGGCGTCACCAGTTTTACCCCTGTCTCCCGCGCGCGCAGCTCCTCCGGCAGCGATTTGCAGCCAAGGGGCTGCCGAGGTTATATCTTCTTCTCAATCAATCTCTTTTTCTTCTTACGCTTTTATCTTGTTCCCGTTTCCGTGTTACTTTAGCTCTTAACATGGGAGAGATCATCGAATTTTCAATAACCAAAGCGTCGCAACTCACGATTCCAAATGCCGACTGGACACATTACCGCCTGGGTTTGAAAATACGGTGTTCTAACGGATCTTTGGGAGTGACTCTCGCCGTTATTTCTCAGGGAAAATCAATCGTATGTGATTATATCTTGTGTTGAGAAATCGGGAAGTACTAACTATTACAGGACACAACAATGATTACATCTTCCAACGTGAGATTCTTGTCAAAGGAACCGACAATTGGACTTAAGATTTTTGACGGCGAAAAGCTCCGTAAAAGACTCCAAATCTCGTTCACTGACAAAGGAAATTTCAACACGTTCGTCAACAAGATCAATCAATGGACTGGTATGCTGGTTGTCGTGAAGTATGAGAATTCGAGCCTGCAAGCTGTGAGACCGCCTTCTGCGTCGCAAGGATACTCATTTTCGAAATCTTTGGAGACATCTCAATCTCAAGAGAACACTGGGCAGCTCACACAAACTTGTGATAGCTCTTTTCTCGACAACAGCCACAATCAGGTGTGTTTGCAGACTGAGAGCCCTAGCACTAGGGTGAATGAGGGATCGAGCTTTTCTGAGCTTTTCAATTCAAACAAATTTGCTGGACTTTTACAGCCTGAGAAATTTCGGCCCACAAACGCATCATCAGTGAATTCGGCATCAGATATCAACAAATGCGAAGCAATGCGCTTGCCAGTAGTACAATTCAATGATGCTTCCGGTGCCACTAGCCCACTTCTGCTACTTTTGAATGCAGCGGCAACAGAACTTGCGAAACCTTCATCGAAAAATAAGCTTGAATTTTCACCGCAAACCATGCCGATTAACCTCAAAGAAGAGGTGCGCCACTCTGAGAATTATGATAATGTTAGCTCTAGCGGATATGCAGGTTCCGGCGGCGAGTTGAGTCAAGCTTTACGGAGCATACCTTTCAGTCCAAACTCTAGAGTAAAGAAAAAAGGCCAGACATCTCATCCTCGGAATGGGTACCGACATGACGCTGTATTCCTTGAATCTGTTATCCAAAGTATCAGCGAGAAGAAAAAACATCGTTATTTGGACATGGGCGATGATGAATTGGCCCTAAAAATGGCCAGAAAACTAAGAAGTAAAAGTTTCCTCACTCTCTTGAAACGTATTGAAAATATATTCGAATAGTTCGAGCACTATATCATACTAGAAGAATTTTGTTGGAGAATCTTTATAGCTGTCGGGTGTAGTTCTTTCTCCACTTGTTGATCACCAAACCATCATCCTGTTTAAGGTCCTCTGCCAACAAAGCGTAATTCCCAAAGTAAGGTCCGATCACAAACATGAAAAGCCAATAAATAAAGCACAAAAGTAATGACAAAAGACCAAGATGTGCATAAGAGATCCAATTTTCCATCCCGGTTGGATTCGGTTGAGAGTCTGCCAATGGCAAAATAATGAGATAGCATGAAATAAGTATCACCATAACTGTTCCGAGCCAGGGTGATCTTATTGGGGCTTTCACTTCCGGGTGTCTATACCTCAAAATGAACACACCAAGTGCGCATAACAATATAAAGATTTGTTGAGGGTAACTTTCCAAGCTCACCACATAATTGTAGACGTCGCCTCCAGGAGAGGCGATAATGACAAGAGTGGAAAGTGCACAGCTCAAAATGAGAGTAGGTAAAGGGGCATCTTTGGGCCAATTTGAGGCCATAAAAGAGGAGAAAGGCAAGAATCCTTCCCTGAAAACTTCTTGACTGACGCGAGAAATGGTGTAAAGCACGACAAAAACGTTTCCTCCGGTACATATCGCCGAGGAGAGTGTGAGAAATTGTCTACCGAAATGGTAACCATACACTTTCTCGAACAAAACGGAGCCTATAAGTTGCCCGCTACCTGCTATCTCATCACTAGGTATCACCGCCAAATAGGTAAAATTGATCACCAAATACGTGATAGTGATAATGCCAAGGGAAACTGGACCCGCGATCTTCAAAGTGCGAACCGGATCTTTAATTTCATTTGTGACCGTATGCACAGAGTTCCAGCCTCCGTACGCAAATGCACCCTTGATCACTGCTTTCGCGAACAGAGATAATGTGACGCTAGTTTTAACTTGAAAGAAGGTCGTCCATTCAACTTGATATTGCAAATGGGTGACAGAATACGGAAAAAAGTTGACCCAAATCCCGGTGCACACGATTACCCAGGCCAAAGCTAATTTCATCAATCCAATAAAGTCTTGCACTCTAATACCATGCCTAACGCTAATCCCGTGAAAAGCGCAGACAATGTATAGAAACCCCAAACCGGTTGCACGCGTTCTAAATGCGGTCGGTTCGATACCAAAAGCATGTAAGAAGTATTCGCCAAAGACCAAGAGATTCAGAAGAGTGAAGCCAAAGATGATTGAGTAGACCGAAATAATAACACTAGTCATCATGTATGGCTTATCGTATATGAATTCCAAAAAGACTTTTGTACCCCCTGATCTTGGAATCAATGAGCCAAGCTCGAGGTATACAAGTAGACCACATATTGCAAGGCTAGAAGCAATTACCCAAGACATTAAAAAAATGAATGGAGACCGCCCGCAATCGGTATACATGCCACTGGATATGGCCAAGAATCCTGAGCCGAGAATTCTGCTTACAAATAAAATGATTGTTGAGAAAAGCCCCAAGTGCCGGCCTTGGGGCGCTTCTTCGGGCTCCCAAAGATACTGAATGCTTTCGCTTTCCGATTGATAAATGTTGACTGCGGCGTTGTCCTCCAAATCATCACTCTCCAGGATAGACACTGTTGTAGATAGTATTTTTTTGTATGATTTTGAAGACATGAGAGTTGTTGTAATCAACCTAAACTTTTTTCTTTTATTGTGGTGCTTAGGGAAATAATTACGAAGTAGGAACCGCTGCGCAGCATTAAAAGGAGACTGCTGCTTCATGAATCTCCGATCTGCACTGTGGCTGATAAGAGTTGCGCGATCTGGCGACGACTGCATCTAAATAAAAATCCAATGTGGCGTCTCAGAAACAAAAGGGACCTTTCATTCAAGGCCGAAAACGAAAAGTTTCGATGCACCTTTATAAGTCTGTTTGAAATCTATTTCTTAAATTGTTTGTGTCTCTCTAAAAATTCATCTAACCACGATTTGCGTTTTTCTTTTCAACAAAAGAAGCTTTGGCAAGCTTTGTGAGCAGGTCCAATTCTCCACTGTTCTCACACATGCTGTAGAACAATGTTGTCTTATTGGCAATCAATGTGAAAGGATCATCATACTCAACGATTCTACCAGCATCCATAACCAAAATTTTATCGTAGTCGATGATGGACCTTAACCTATGGGCAATTGTCAAGATGGTCGAGCCGGAGAATTCTTCTCTGATGGTTTGCTGAATCAATGCATCAGATTTGTAGTCAATCGAAGCAGTGGCCTCGTCCAATAAAATAACCTTGGGGCTCTTCAACAATGACCTCGCGAGGCACATCAACTGTCTCTGACCCTGAGAAAGATTGTTACCTCCTTCCGCCACAGGGGACTGTATATCCAAGAACTTATTTTGATTCTCCTCAGTGGCGTTTTTGTTGGCATCTTCCTCTCTCTCATCCTTGGTGATTAAGTTCACTCTGGTCAAAGCCTCGAAAATTTGATAGTCGCTGTATTGATTGAACGGATCCAAATTGCTTCTGATAGTACCAGTGAACAATGTCGGATCCTGAGGAATAATAGTGATTGCTTGACGCAAATCATTGAGTCCAATGGTAGAGATGTCGACTTCGTCAATTTTTATACAACCAGTCTCTGCATCCAAAAATCTGAAAAAGGCTGTGATTATTGTCGACTTACCTGCACCAGTACGGCCAACAATGCCAATTTTGTGACCAGGATCCACGTGAAATGTCGCATTCTTGATAACGCGTGGCAAGTCAGGAGCATATCTCATAGACAAATCTTTGACATCTATCTCACCTCTTTGGGGCCAATCGCGATCGGGTTTGGCCTCCGGAATTTCCGCAGGAGGTTCCACGTCGACATCTAGATATTCCTGTAACCTCTCGACGGAGTTCATGTTCATCTCGACATTAGCATAAAGTCGAACAATCCACAAAGCATTTTCTGAAAATGAAATGGCATATGAAAGCGACAACCCCGCTAAACCGGCGTCAATTTTGCCTATCGACAAAATTACGAAGATTCCCGCGAAAAACATTACCAAAGATCCGACTGCATCAATGCGAATGGACAACCATCTATTAGCCACCCACATGTAAAAGAATGGTCTATTATTGTTATCGATCGCGCTTAAGTTTTGCTTCATGAATCTTGTTTCGACACCGTAGGCCCTTATTGTGGAGACCCCGACTAAAGATTCCGAGAAATGCTGATGAATTGGAGATTTTGTGATTGAGTCAAATCTTTTCAACTCTCTGGAAAGCGAAATGTAAAACACGCCAACCAAGTAATAAAAGTAAGCAATAAAAACAGCAAAAATCAAGAAACCAGGTGTAATGATAGCAATAAGTAGAAGAGTTGAAAAGCACGCAATCACAAATGTGAAGATACCTTCAGCGAACGGAGTCAACTCTTGATCAACAGCTTCAATATCCTTTGAAAAACGATTCATTATTCTCCCGAGAGGAGTTTTATCATAGAATCTCAATTTCGCCCTCAAAACTTGGATAAGCACCTTCTTGAACACGTTATTAGATGCCGTTATGCCAGCCAAGAAAGTCCAAAAGACTCTTAATGTCGCTAACAAAGCATATGTTGCGCCAATAACACCATAAATGCAAATGTAGAACATGGTGGAATGATTCTCTCTGAAGGAATGAATAGAATCAATCACGGCCTGAGGCTTGGCAATCGAAAAAGTGATGCGAGAGATTGGGAAAATTTTGCTTAGCGATTTCGATGTGAATTCCCCAAAAGAGTGGGTTTGAGCCAAGCTCACAATGCTGATGCTTGATTCGGTAGTTTCTTGAGCCCATTTTCTTAACCACCAAGACTGCGCGATGAAAACTCCTTGCGGGATTAGGAAAATTGCTACAATACAAGTCCATGTAAACCAACCGCCAAATTCCTTCGCGTAATCGGTATACACCTTGAGTCCGACGACACCATCAGCCTTTGACTCTTCCTCCACTAACTTTCCATCTGTTCTCACTTCTTCCTCCGCCTCCTCCCCTTCAGTCAACTTCTTTAATTTTGCTTCTATAGTCTCAGTCTTTGCCTTCATCTCCGCATTTTTGGAGTCCAAAGTCTGCAAGTTTGCCGATGATTGCGAACGCAGATTCATGACAGAAGTTCTAACAAGCTCATCGTCTCCCAAGTGTCCTTTGGACATAAGTTCCTCTGGAGTGCCTTGATGGGCCACCCTTCCATTATCGAGAACCAACACCAAGTCAGCTTTCTGAATAGTTAAGGCCACATTGTGGGATACCAAGATGCATGTTCTGTTAGCCATTAATGGACCGGAGATACAGTTCTCATAGATCCACAAAGAGGTGTGTGAATCTACGGCAGATAAACAATCATCAAGTAAGATGTGTCTGGAGTTCGAATATAAGGCCCTCGCCAAGGAGACCCTTTGCTTCTGTCCTCCTGAAAGAGCAATTCCCTTTTCTCCAATTTCCGTTTGATCACCCGCACTTAAGATTTGGAGGTCTCTTGTCAAGCTACAGGCATCCAAAACTTTGTTGTAGCGATCCTGATTAAATGGTGAGGCAAAAATAATGTTGTTCTTGATGGTATCATTCAATAGCCAAGCTGTCTGCGAGCAATATGCTACAGATTCGGTCAAGCCACTTCTGGGGTCAATAACAAGCTCATCCCGTGGAATGATTCCAGGTAAATACACTTTACCAGCAGTCAGCTCCATTTCACCGAGCAAAGCAAGAAGTAAAGAACTTTTTCCCGAGCCCGTGGGCCCGATGATAACATTAAGCTTTCCGGGCAAAAACGAAATATTCAAATCTTTCAATTTGAAATCCTTGTCGGACTTCGAGTTCCATGAGAAGCATGCATCCTGAAACCCTATTAAAGGAGAGCCCGCCGTTGGAATCAGCTCTAGTTGTTCATACTTGGAGGATTCCTCTTCTTCCAAGAAGTCGCTAATACGGTCCAATGAAACCTTCGATTGAATCACAATTGCTGTCATATCAGCCAATTGATCAAGAGGTGAGCGCAACAAAGTAAAGAGGGAAAGCGCTGTAAAGGCTATGGGGGCACTCAAAGGTTTTCCCTCGATGACCGTGTAGCAGTAAAAAGAAATCACAGTCACCAAAGTCGGAATGATAAACCAAACAAATGACTGACACCCCCAACAGAATACACGAACCTTTAAATAGTACATCTCTTCCTTCCTGATCTTCAAAATCTGCTCCAAGAAATTATTTTCCCATGCAAAGAATTTGATGATACGGATACTCAGAAAGGTTTCATTCATCTTCTGAATGCGCTTGTCGGTGATGCCCAACATGGTCTTCTGCGCACGTGCAACCCAAGCAGAAAATTTGTAATTGAAAGGAAAGAAGAAGAAAATAACACTTCCGCCAACCAATGCGCTCCATCCAAGTAATGCGTACAACAAAACAATACAGAAAATGAGCATCAAAATAGCACCGACAAAGTAGTGCAAATATCCACAGATCTCGGATACTTTGAATGCATCAATGGCCATCAAATTGATAATAGCTCCCAACTCGGACGATTTAGACTCCTTCTGTTCGCGCTTTTGAGAGTCGGTTTTCTTGTCCTCGGTCTCATTTGAAGAGTCGGAGGATTTATCGTTTGATGTGATTTTCCTTCTTAATGCCTTAGCATAAACCTGACCAATGATAATAGCTCTCATGCGTACACACACGCGCCTTCCAAGAAACAAAGAGAACCCCGAGGTCAAAGAGTCAGCCAATTTTGTGAGCGGCATAAGAATAACGAGGCACCAAGCCACACTCTTCGTTGTAGATGACTGGTCAGCAACATACTCCAACACTTTTTTCAAAAGCAATGTTGGCATGAAGATGAGTGCCGAGTCAAGCACGGCCCAGAACCCCTGCAAAAAAAACATGCCTTTGAAATGAGAGAACAATTTATAAGTGAAGCGACCAGTCAGCTTGAAACTTTCGAACTTTTTGAGAACATCCAATGCATAATCATCTTCGCGCAATCCCCATATATCCTCCTTCGCTAATGGAGATTTGTAAGCCTTCTGAATCATAGGGTTTATCCAAGAGTAGGTGGAAAAAGACCAAATGCTCGAGATGAGCTCTGGAGACGGAGTTGAACCATCAGAGGTGACATAAATTTTTCCAGGTTGATCGCCTACCTTTGATGTGATATTCAATGCACTCAAAAGCGCGGTAGCGATGAAGCTTGCCTCGTAATAAATCGATACAGTACCAGACTCAATACTGCCAATCCACGCAGAGCGAGCAAAGGTGACTGAAGGAAAGAGGAAAAGGAGATACAAAGCTGTGGATTGGCCCCAGAGAGATGGGGTCAAGGCATGAATTTTGGCGTTATTTGTAAATCGAATGGTACAGAGCAAAAAGGCGTATCCCCAAAAAACACTGAGAGCAGCTGAAACTGGAAGCGAATTCCACTCGTTTTCAAAATCCGAAAAGAAGAAGGTCGCGAGAGTGATGGCGAGCTGGAAAGTCACAATCAAGTATTCCAAGGATACACGTAATCTATCAAATAAATCTTTGGGTACTTCTTTTACTTGTCCATGGGGAAGTCCGTCGCTGTTGGTGTCCGATAAGAGAGAAAGGTCGAAGTGACGATCTTTTAATGAGAGCTGAGGCGACTTCAGGTCCACGTCAAAGTTGACCGCGCCGTAGACATCCGTGCTCGCTAGCAATGGTCTATTTTCCTCCGTTTCCTGAGCTGAATACTGCTTCTCTATAAATCGTTTTATTGCTGATGCCGAAATGTAGAGCGCTGATGCGCCGCCAACCGCTAGCGGGATGTAAAATAGCGCTTTTGTTCGAGCACAGTGAGGGACATCGTCGTAATCCCACAAAGAGCACACCATTGAAAGCAGATACCTCGAAGCGAGAGTTTTGGTTTCGTGTCTAAATGACCTATCAGGCTATCTTTTAAAATAGATGTTGCCTTAGGTTGCTCAAATTTGAGGTCTATGCAATGAATTGGCGCACAGAGTTTCCTATTTTCCTGCGAAAGGAGTGGTAATACCAATGGAAAACGGAAACTTTCAAAATCCAACGGTAAAAAGGCTCGATGTGCCAGCAATGGACAAAAAGTACTGAGAAAGTAGAGCGTGTGGCGGCAGAAAAGCCGACTTCATTCATCTATTTTACATGCAGGCTACACGTTGCGATCATAAGCCCTCCCCGAGGAGTTGCACCAAAAGGGAACTATTTAATAATGGTGCCAGGGACGAGGTGTTGCTCAAGTATTACTACCAACATATTTATGAGGATTATCGTTGTTGATTCAATTTTTTGAGGTAATCACAAGGACGTGCCGACGACTGCAAGAAACCGTCCCCTAACCGTTGGTTTCGTGCCGCGCGGTCGCACGGACACTGATTGCCAAACATTTCCGTTTTCGGAAGCGACCAATCAATTGGTGGCGAACGTTGGATTTTATCTTAATGCCGCTTCTAGATTTAGAAGATCATACTCTATTCATAGACAATGGTAAGGCACGGATGAGCTAATGAATTTATTTCATCAATCAATATTTTTCTTCGAGCACATCTCGCCCCTCTTGCAGCACCATCGAAATTGTCCTGCGAGTACTCCGATTACGCTTTGGAACAGACGATAAATATCCTGCGAAAAAATAGATAACATTTACCAAAAAGCTTACGCATTGAAAAAAAAAATACTTCGGTTAACTTAATTAATGCAAAATTTAATCGGAGGTCTTTTGGGTACCTCTCAACAAACCAGTTCTTCTGGCAGCAATCAAACCCGCTTTTTGACCTGGAACAGCGTTTCTAGAAATGGTAGAAGCCTTACCAATGTGCTGATGGTTACCACCACCATGAGGGTGGTCAACTGGGTTCATGGCCACACCTCTAGTTCTTGGCCACGAGTTTCTCTTCACCTTGTACTTATGGAATGCTCTGCCTGCCTTCAACAATGGCTTGTCAATTCTACCACCTCCAGCGACGACACCAATAACACCTCTAGCGTCAGATGAGATCACTTTCTTGGCACCGGAAGGCAACTTGACTCTCGTCTTACCCTCGTCTGGGTTGTGTCCGATAATAATGACGTAGTTACCAGAAGTTCTTCCCAATGCACCTCTGTCACCAACCTTCTCCTCAACGTTAGACACAATTGTACCTTCAGGACAAGATCCCAATGGCAAAACGTTACCGACGTTCAAGGAAGCCTTGGCACCGCAATAGACGAATTGACCAGTGTAGACACCTTCGTTGGCAATGAAAGTCTCCTCTCTCAATTTGTATCTGTATGGGTCTCTGAAGGAAACCTTTGCCAATGGAGCACCTCTACCGGCGTCGTGAATGATCTGTTTGACAACACCACGAATGTAGCCGTGACGTTCGGCGTAGTCCAAAGTTCTCAACTTTGCAGCACCTTTTCTCAACCTCGTGTTGGCTGTGAAGATGGATCCAGCACCCTTTCTCTGGTTACGAATGACTCTACCTTTATTTTGTTAGTAAACCAGAAATTAAATTTGAGATTTGGATCCAATAGGCAAATTTTAGATACTGATAAATCAGATGTGTTCGTAGCTTAATTCTCACGCGTGCCTTCAATAAATATGGCATAAAAAGCTCACTTGAGCATACATTCTGCTTATGCAAAAAATTAAATATATATTTTCTCGATCGACATGATGTCTTGAAAATATGACTTCTTCAGATATGACTTTTCTCGTGTTTGAAGCGAATTATGGACCGCGCTTCCTGGCCCATGAGCGCGCCATTATGGCATTTGAAAAAGCTGCAAAATTGGAGCTATGTAACATCTTATAGAACGGCTTCTCGGATCTTTCGTAGGGGATTTCACATACCCATTTTGACTTGATTATGGCTCGCCTCTCATGCACCTTATCTGTGAGAAATTTTCACTCAATGGAGTCGCGCGCAGGCAGGCAGGTAGTCCTGGATCACGTGCATTGCATCAAGATTGTGATAAAGAAGGCTCGCATGGCAACATCATCATATGAGATGCACGGGTGTTTTGTTCGATTTCGATCATGTGCGCACACTTAGGGCTAGGGCTTACCGGGATATCTGGCCTTTCAAGAGCATTTTGTCCAGTTCGGATCTTCATAGCAGCTTCCCGATTATTCAAGAGCTTCTTGGTGATTACATGCCTGACCTGCTTCAATGTGCTCTCCATAAAAATCTATCGCACTCAAAATCTCCGGTGAATGAAATTGAAACGCTTTTTAACGAATGATCTGATTTCTCATAATCTTGAAGTATACGGGTGTCACTTTGTTCTAATCGCCGGAGCTTATTTCACCATTCAGGCGCTGGCAGGTATTCTCAAGCTGATCTCTGATTGATGTTTCGTCAAAGCAGCTCATGCAACTAGCCGTTGAGCGTCTCAGATCACGTGAACACTCAGTGCGACCCTGTAGTGAGGCACCTACTCGAATCTTTGAATCAATACGCTATTGCCAATTGGGGTGAGTATTTGTAAAACAATGGACATAAATTGAGCCAGTCAAGCCTTATCCTACCTTTATTTTGGAATTCGAGATCATATTTAATTATTTTTATGACGAGATTTTTTTCTCAGATTTTCATCCCAACGACATCGAGCCGCTATCGATCACCTCGATCTCAATTCATAAGAAGCGCAGCCTAAGATGAAGGAGATCCCGAAGTGGCATCAGCAAAAACTCCCGAATCACCCGAATCAATAGAAGCGGTTTCCTTCGATGATAACATTGAATCAGATAAGTTGGGTTCGTGAGAGCTTGGCCTGTCTACTGCGACCTCAAGCACGATTTTGCGTCCATTAATTTCCCTGCCATTGAACTGGGAGATTGCCCTCAATTGCGTATCCTCGTCCGCAAATTTCACGAAGGCAATTCCCTTGTTAAATATTGGCTTTTTGGCTGCGCTGAACTTCTTGAGTAAGTGAAAGGGTATGTGCTTTGTGGGCACATTGACCCAGATTGGGTTTAAGTCCTTAAACAAATCATTGATTGTTTTCACATTGGCCTTATAGTCCAAGTTCGTGATGAATACAGTATCTGTGGATTTTTTTCTTTCGGACAATTTTTCTTTTTGGCCTTCAACACCCTCCTTTTCTAATACTGAAGATTTGTCGTTGGGCGTTTCTGTTACTTGCCCATCCTCGGACGAAGGAGCTATTGAGGTCTGTTTTTCAGCGAGATTTTTTGCTTTCGCTTCAGCTCGCTTGGCGATATATAGCTCCCGCTTTTTTTGCTTTTCCTCCTCAGTTGCCGGCGGAAACGCCTTCTTGGCAAAAATTTGTCTCAGCTTGAATTTTTTGCCATCAGCATGGCTAATCGCTTTTTCGGCATCTTGTTCGTTGGAAAATTGGACGAACCCAAATCCAAGATGTCTCCGATGAGAACGCTCCTTACGAATAATTGTCTTGAATGGAATATCCACAGAGACAGCGTTGAAGTCTTGAAAGAATTCCTTGAGTTCGTCTTCAGTGGCATTATAATTGACATTGCCAACATAAACTCTCGATGTATCGGCTGGGGAAGACATTTGATTTTTGTTTTTTTTTTTTCCTCAGAAAGCAACTTTTACTTATATCGAGGGCCAGAATAATGCACCTGAAACCTGCTATTGATAATTTGATTGAAAATCTCCAGCAACGAGGTCAATTTGCTCGCGTGTCTCGCTATACTGAAATGACACTTCGTGAAAAAATTCGATTGAGATTGAACAATGTTCAAGTTTCGTGTTATTGGCTGTTTTTGTAAATTATTCTTTTGCAAGGTAAAATGTCGAGACTTGATCAAAAGCTGGGGAAACGGAGGAGTGTGACGCACTTGTCTGTGTCCACCCGGCTTGGTTTACACTTGCGTGCAGTATGATAGACTTCTCTGCAGTTTCTCAATATTCATTCTAGAATTGGTTTGCAATCGCTCATGCAAAATACAAGAGTCGAATTGCCATTTATTGAGGAAGTTAAAAGTTTTTGAAAGTGGTTACACAAGAGTCATTCTTGCAAAACCGCATTCATTTTCATTGGGAGCACGACATTACTCAGTCATCGGTAGTACTTTAATTCGACGTAAGGTATTTCTTTAAAGAATCTAATAATCTCAATACTTATAATCGTTTTCTAATTATGCTCGACACTCTGGATTTACATTTACGAAATTTGTGCTTAGTGCATGGCCTCATCTTTCAACGATGTGTCAGAATTCAATGAGAATAACCACAATCCAGCTTAATGTATGAAGTAATTGATAGTCTGGAATATGGATTGTTACATTTGGCACTGAATCGTTAATCAAGCTGGAGTTGCGTGCTGTTGTATATTATCAACTCTATTTCCTGAATGTGCTTGAATGTGACTGTTATGCGGTTTATTTTAATTTGTAGAACAATTTTGGAGCAACACAGTCGTTGACGCAATGCTGCAAGTGGAAGAACTCCTCAACACAGTCTTCCTTATAAGCCTTCTGGGCATAATCCTCCTCCTCTTGTTCCTTGTGAACTCTCTCTACACACTCATGGAAATGGTGTGCGTAGCCGTGGCAAGCCTCGGACTTTTCGCATTCCTCGCGCATTTCGTCAAGAGGGTCCTTTGCCTCTTCCTCATCTTCATCGTCCTCATCTTCGTCATCTTCATCTTCGTCTTCGTCTTCTTCGCCCTCGGAGTCAGATTGCTCTTCAGCTTCTGGCTCTTCGGCCTCTGGCTCTTCAGCTTGCTCCTCGGTCTCTTCGGTGGTGTTGCTTACCTCAGACTCCTCTTCCTGAGAGTTCGTTGGCTGGTATTGTTAGTAAAAGAACTTTGGGTTTCTTGATCAAAGCGTCGGAATTCCCCGCTTCAAATTGTTCTAATAAAGTAAAACAACAATATTGATGGACCTCATTGCCGTATCTGGCCGTAGGATGTCCTACTACACATCCAGTAGTTTATTGACAAATAATCCATTATCCGATTTCGATATCATCAGTCTTTTGCTGATGAGGCCGTACTTCTTCAAGTAAAAACGCGTATGGGGTCCATTCTTAAATACGCGATGCGTGCTTGATCAACTTAATTCATTAGCGATTATGTCAAACATACCTCGTCTGCAAAAGCGATCGGAAAGGTCGACTCGAAAATGTCTCTCAAAAACGACATGGTTTTGTGTGAAATGTATGACTCTGACAGATTATATTATGAAGAGGTTGCCCCTACGCTCGTCTTGAAAATACCTTCACACAGGTAGTCAAACGTGCGACTGACGATTGGTCAATCTCAAATAACGGTAGATGCACGACTAAATGGGTTTGTTTAATGCAAAATGCGGGAAATTGTTCAAGATGAATCTTGATAGGAATTTAAGAACTCATTTTTTCTTTTAACCGTTTTTACATCTACGTGATCTTCGAATAAAATGATGGCTGAAGGCTGATTCGAAGAGCGCGTAGTAAGCTCTCGAGAACGCGAGATCAGAGCACAACAAAATCTTTAGTCTACCATCTTTCACTTCGGTCGAATAAAATTGTCAGTGAGTTTTCACATTCACTTAATCGTCCGTTCCGATCAACAAGTTATCGAGGAATAGGTCTACGCTAGACCTCAAAATAGGCCGCAGACATTAGAGTACTTACCTCCCGACGTTACGCCACTAGCGAAATTTCAAGATTACGTAGATGAATCGCAATTGATTGGTCGACTTATTTTCTTTATGTATTAGTTTAATTTGCTTAAGCAGATGCACCTGGAGCGACAACGACATCCATGACTCTGGCTCTCTTGGCAGCCTTGTCATTGTGCTTCTTACCCATAATACCACCACCCCAGTGCTTTCTGGAGTCCTCGTACTTCTCAATGAAGTTAGCGTTGATGGTAGACACCAACTTGGCCAAGTCAGCCTCATCGGCAGAGGAGACCTCGGTCAAAGCAGCGACGGAAGAAGTCTTCTTGTGAACCAAGGTTCCCAATCTGGCCTTACCCTTGACAATGGCGTAAGGAACACCCATCTTTCTGCACAAAGCAGGCAAGAAGATGACCAACTCAATAGGGTCGACGTCGTTGGCAATCAACACCAACTTGGCCTTCTTGTTCTCAACAAGAGAAACGACGTGGTTCAAACCGTACTTGACAACGACTGGCTTAGCAGAGACGTCGAAAGCCTTCTTGCCCTCAGCGATGGCAGCAGCCTCCTTGGTCAATCTGTCCTTCTTCTCAGCAGCAGTCTCTGGTCTGTACTTGTTGAACAACTTGAAGGTCTGGGTAGCGGTGTTCTTGTCCAAGACGTTCTGGAACTGAGCAATTGCAGGTGGGACCTTCAATCTCATGTTCAAGATCTTCTTCTGTCTCTGCAATCTGACGTACTGAGGCCATTTCACAAATCTGGTCAAGTTTCTCTTTGGCTGAACAGCCTGGCCGATGCCGAAGTTCTTTGGGGTAGACTCGAACAATGGGTTCTTGGCAGTCTTGTTAGACTCTGACTTGTTAGCCAAAGGGGCTGGAGCGACCTTCTTTCCTTTTGGAGCCATTTTTGATGTTTGTCGTTGTAGAACACCCAAAAGCGATGCGATTTTTTCCCTTCGCAGAAGATGCCAAATTTCCATGTGGTGTACGGATCTTTGAAGACATATCGGCGGGCTGGGCTACCCGCATAAACTTACGCAGATACATGCAGGTAGCTATCCACGTGACTGTAGTGACTGTTTTTCGACGCGACGCATGAAGATATCAAAAGATGCTGCTTTTTAGTAAATCGAGGGGATACGGGCCGTTTGTTACCTGTTCGCTGGAATTATTCCCACAAGGATACACGGCGTTCTGTCTACAGATTGTGGTGAAAATTGTATGAGGTCGAATTCACCGAGAGGATGAAATATAAACTGTGCTATTAAATTTGTTTCATCTTGCACACCATTCATTCGACCACTAAACACAAAGTCTACATGCAGCTCTTCCTCAAATGTTGGAGACGGATACTGGGACCCATCGCTCGTTCTGCCATCCTTTCACGGTATATTGTGAAATGCTTTGGCTTAAGGTAGGAGCGCACTGACTTTTTAAACAAGATGACGTCTTGAGCCTGCCTGCTGGTCTCATAGACTGTTGATGAATAGCCCACGGTAGAGTGTAAATTGCTTTCGATACCAAATGCGATGATTTAGGATGGCCATCAATCGGAAAGTAATCCTTGGTGCTAATTATATCCCGTGGGCACGCGTCGCGTCGCGGAGGTAAAATGAAGGAACTCAAAAGTTTGTCTCTCGAAATGTCCGAGATTTTGTTGAGACCGTATTTTATGTCGAATTGATAAAGCGCACTGCTGTGAACGAGTGATGGCACATCCTCGGGGCAATTGGGCAAAAGCCCCTGGAGCCTAGAATTGGTATCTAAAGCATAGCGTTTGAGAAAGTCGCCATTCATGCGAAATTCTCTATTTCTAGATCTGTGATTGCGTAGACTGACTGCAGAATTGTCGAAGTACGATTCATTGTAAGTTTCGAGTTCTTGTGCGTTGGATTCAGCTGTGAACAAAGTCCCGGGCTCCAGAAAAGGCCTAGAGAGTTCAGTGTCTGCTTCTAGGAACGAGTCGCCACTATCGTCTTGTGAATTTTGCGAGTCCAAACTCAAAAATCTTGTGATGAAAAGAGCCAGGAAA
>JAJMGZ010000265.1:0-58192 GCA_030582795.1 Metschnikowia chrysomelidarum | reverse complement strand
CAAATCCTCGAAAATCGGGAAAAGCGGAAAAATGAGCGACTTTTACCAGCCATGGCAAAAGGTCAACAATTTCCACACGTCTTCAAGAAACCCGATGTTGGGAACGTGATCGCTATTACCGGCAAGCTGTATCTGTTACCGACAGGCACAACGAGATTGAGCTATCCCACATACGAGGAAATTATCATCCCATACCCGGAAAACGTCTCAAATAATTACATTACAGACTCACAGTTGATAAAAGTACAGGAACTTGATTTCTTGTGTCAAGGCACATTCAATTATAAAACTCTCAACAAAATGCAGAGTTTAGTTTTTCCGGTGGCATATAATACCAATGAAAACATGCTTGTCTGTGCCCCCACTGGTGCAGGTAAAACGGATGTTGCACTTTTGACCATCCTTCATGCTATAGGACAATTCGTTACTGAGGCTGAGGAGGGAGTGATCGACATTGATTACGACGAGTTCAAAGTAATCTACGTGGCTCCTCTCAAGGCGCTTGCGGCGGAAATTGTCGAGAAATATTCACAGAAACTCAAATGGTTAGGGATAAAAGTAAGGGAGCTCACCGGTGATATGCAGCTTACTCGAGCCGAGATTATGACCACTCAGGTAATTGTCACCACTCCAGAAAAGTGGGATGTCATCACCAGAAAACTGAACGGAGATACTGATCTCGTCGCCAAGGTTAAGTTGTTGATTATTGACGAAGTACATCTCTTGCACGAGGACAGAGGATCTGTGATAGAGACTTTGGTAGCGAGAACTTTGAGACAAGTTGAGAGTACACAGCTGATGATCAGAGTTGTTGGATTATCCGCGACACTTCCAAATTATATAGATGTTGCAGACTTTTTGGGAGTCAATCGAAATATCGGAATGTTTTACTTCGATCAGCTGTTCAGACCTTGTCCATTGAAGCAGGAACTCGTTGGAGTGAGAGGCAAGGCTGGATCTAAAACTGCGCGAGAGAATCTTGACCGTGTCTCATACGACAGATTGTTGGAGAACATACGAAATGGTGTTCAAGTCATGGTGTTCGTACATTCCAGGAAGGACACTGTTAAGACTGCGCAAACATATGTGTCAATGGCGCAGAAAAATGGAGAGCTTGATTTGTTCGACACATCCCAAACATGCGAATCTTATGAATGGTTTAAAAGAGAAGTCTCAGCAAGAAACAGATCGAAAGACATGCGTGAGCTTTTTCAAAATGGGTTCGGTATACACCACGCGGGAATGCTTCGATCTGATAGAAATCTTACTGAAAAAATGTTTTTAAGTGGTGCCATCAAAGTTCTTTGTTGCACAGCCACTTTGGCCTGGGGTGTGAATTTGCCTGCGGCAGTTGTGATAGTGAAGGGAACTCAAGTATATGATGCAAAACAGGGTGGCTTCGCCGACCTTGGAATATCCGATGTCATTCAGATTTTCGGTCGTGCAGGCAGACCACAATTTGAGAAGTTCGGTACCGGAATTTTGTGCACCACGTCTGACCGTCTAGATCACTACGTGTCATTGATATGCCAACAGCATCCGATCGAATCTAAGCTTCTGGCAAAGCTTATCGACAATCTCAATGCCGAAATCTCCCTTGGTACAGTGACCACCATTGATGAGGGCGTTCAATGGCTTGGCTATACATATATGATGGTGAGAATGAGAAAAAATCCCCAAGTATATGCCATAAATTGGACGGAAATAGAGGAAGATCCTATGCTTTTGATGCGCAGACGAAATATGATCATCGATGCTGCACGCAGACTACACCTGCTACAAATGATAGTGTTCGACGAGGCATCTGGAGCTTTAGGCGCCAAAGACTTGGGCAGGATTGCGTCTGATTTCTACTTGCTCCACAACTCTGTCGAGATTTTCAATCATACGCTCAATGTCAAGGCAACTGAAGCTGATATTTTGGCCACCATAAGCACGAGTAGCGAATTCGACAACATCAAATTCAGAGAAGAGGAAAAGGATGAGTTGAAGAAAGTTGCAGACAACCAGACCCCATGTCAGATTGCAGGCGAAGCAGAGTCCAACCAGTGGAAAACCAATATTTTATTGCAAGCTTTCATATCCGAACTTCATTTCAAGGAGTCATCTCTTGCTTCAGATTGTAACTATGTTGCTCAAAATGCAGCCAGAATCTGCCGTGCATTATTTCTAATCGGCGTAAATCGCCGTTGGGGGCATTTTCTGAAAATAGCGCTTTCTTTATGCAAGTCAATTGATAGACGATCATGGGCTTTTGACCATCCAATGAGTCAATTTGATCTCTCTGAGCCGATATTGAGAAATCTTCGTGACAGCAGCCTTACAATGGAAACTTTGAGAGAATTCTCCTCGGCGGAACTCGGAGATCTCGTTCATAACAATGGCGCTGGAGACAAATTGTACAAACTTGTCGGGAAATTTCCGTTCATTGAGCTTGATGCAGAAATATTTCCTATCACAAATAACGTAGTCCGGATGCACGTTTATTTGGACCCCGACTTCTTGTGGGATGAAAGATACCATGGGAACGCCCAGTTCTTTTGGATTTTGGTGGAGGATTCTGGAGATTCAAGTATTTTGCACGTGGAAAAGTTCATTCTCCGCAAAAACAATATGAGAGCCGCTCATGAGCTTGATTTTATGATTCCATTGTCTGATCCTCCTCCAACACAGATTGTTGTAAGAGCCCTTTCAGATTCTTGGATTGGCTCGGAGACGGTGCACTCTGTGTCATTTCAACATCTTATCAAACCAACCAATGAAACTATTCGCACCAATTTATTACGCTTGCAACCCTTACCGATAACAGCTTTGCACAATAGCCAAATCGAAAAGATCTATGATCGAAAATTTCGTTATTTCAATCCAATGCAAACCATGTCATTTCACTCGCTTTACAATACCAATTCTAATGTCTTTATTGGGTCTCCCACCGGCTCTGGTAAAACAGTGGTTGCAGAATTGGCAATTTGGCACGCCTTCAAAGAATTTCCTTCCTCAAAAGTTGTGTATATTGCTCCAATGAAGGCTTTAGTTCGTGAGAGAGTCGATGACTGGAGGGCGAGAATATCTAGTACAACGAAGCACAAGCTCGTTGAATTAACGGGTGACTCGTTGCCTGAGGCAAAAGAAGTTCGTGAAGCAAGCATTATAATTACAACGCCAGAAAAGTTTGACGGTATTTCACGTAATTGGCAAACGAGAAAATTTGTGCAGGAGATTTCATTAGTGATCATGGACGAAATTCATTTATTGGCAAGTGACAGGGGCCCGATATTAGAGATGATCGTGAGCAGAATGAACTATATTTCCGCCGAGACGAAAAAACCCATCCGTTTATTAGGTATGTCCACCGCTGTCTCAAATGCTATTGACATGGCTGGCTGGCTAAGGGTGAACGAGGGCCTTTTCAATTTTTCACTGTCTGTGCGCCCTGTCCCCTTACAAATGTACATTGATGGATTTCCGGATAATTTGGCATTCTGCCCTTTGATGAAGACGATGAACAAACCAGCATTCATGGCCATCAAGCAGCATTCTCCCCAGAAGCCTGTTTTGATCTTTGTTGCCTCAAGGCGTCAAACAAGGCTCACTGCTCTTGACTTGATACATTTGTGCGGGATGGAGCTGAACCCAAGAAGATTTCTTCAGATGGATGACGAAGAGCTTCAAGGAGTTTTAAACAGAGTAAAGGATGACACTTTGAAGCTTTCATTGCAATTTGGAATGGGATTACATCATGCTGGCTTGGTAGAATCTGACCGTCAAATTGCACATAAATTATTTGAAGCAAACAAAATTCAGATTTTGATTGCTACCTCGACTTTGGCATGGGGTGTGAATTTGCCTGCGCACCTTGTGATAATAAAAGGGACCCAATTTTTTGATTCTAAATTGCAAGAATATCGGGACATGGATTTAACAGATATTTTGCAAATGATGGGAAGGGCCGGTCGACCTGCTTTTGATACAAGCGGAACAGCCATAGTTTACACCAAAGAGTCAAAGAAGGTCTTTTACAAGCACTTTCTCAATATTGGCTTTCCGGTTGAGTCGTCTCTTCACAAAGTTCTTGATGATCACATTGGTGCTGAGATTTCGAGCGGGACGATCAAGTCGCGTCAAGAGGCTTTAGACTTTTTGACTTGGACATTTTTGTACAGAAGAGCTCATAATAATCCGACTTATTATGGGATTGAGGACACCTCACCTCAAGGTATATCCCAGTATCTTGGAGGTCTAATCGATAAGACGATAGACAGTTTGCGAGAATCACTGTGTGTCAAGCTTGGCAGCAAGGACCAACTCATACCGACATCATTTTTGCTGATTTCATCTTTTTACTACCTCTCCCACACGTCTATTCGTACAGTTCTCAAACATATGAAACCGGATTCAACTTTTAGAGATTGCTTGCGCATGCTTTGTCTTGCCACTGAATACGATGAGTTGGCAACGAGACATGGCGAGGAGCTCATTAACATGGAGATGTCGCAGGCAATGAGATTCCCTGCTGAGGATATTGAGTATGAATTCATATGGGATCCTCACGTGAAGGCCTATTTGTTGCTTCAAGCATTCATGAGTCGGGTAGATTTACCGATCGCTGACTACTCTCAGGATACAGTCTCGGTTTTGGACCAGGCATTACGTATCTTGCAAGCGTTTATAGATGTCGCATCTGAGTTGGGATATTTGCAAGTTGTTCTCAAATTCATCGAGGTCATGCAATGTCTAAAGCAGCGAATTTGGTATGATGAAGATCCAATTTCGGCATTACCAGGAGTCGATCACACTAAGATATCTGCTACTTATGATCTTGCCACCATTTCATCACAAGGGACTGGGGACTTGCGCAAGCTCATAAAAAGAATTGGGTTCGAGGATAACACCGATGAGACGATTAGGTCGTTTTTGCATGTGGCATCACATCTCCCCACAGGCGAGCTTCAGGTGATCCAACAGGATGTGGAAAGTATTTCTGTCATCTTGGAGCATCATAACTTACCTTTGAGCAAGGACTTTAAGGCGTACGCACCATACTTTCCGAAGATGCAAAAGGAGTCTTGGTTTTTCATATTAACTGATGCGGAAGAAAAAGAACTTTTGCTCATTAAGCGTGCGTCACCGAAGCCTTTTGGGAAGAAAGGCAAGGTAACATGCTCCTTAGATTTGTTTGATGACATACAAGGAAAAGCAGTAATTATCATTTGTGTTAATGACGCGATGAGAATTGTTTACAAGAAAAAGGTCACATTGATGTGATCTGAGTACTTAAACATACTGATTATAATTTGAATTGATACAATTAATAGACATGCAAATTTCACTCGAAAAAGTCGTCTTCCTCCTCTGCATTCTTTCCACTGAGAGATGCATCGATCTCAGTCGAATTCTGTGGCCAACTCAAATTATCCACATTGACAGATGCACCGCTCAAAATATCCTCGAATGTGAAAGGCAACTTTTCCAGGTCTAAGAGATCTTCGACTTTCTTCTTGTATTCAAGACGCTTGGCATCTGTGATCTGCATACCTTTCTTCACGTTTTCGTCCGTGACATCTGCGGCAGACGGCGATGTGGGATAGAGTGAGATATATTTTTGAGATTTTGGGAACATTATGTTATATGCAACGTCAATTTGGCAGTGCCTCAACAATTTTCTGGCTTTCTTTATATCCTTTTTGACACCCTGTTCCGTTACATCTTCAAACGCCTTTTGCGCTTGCTTTAGTTTGCGGACAGCTTTTTTTCTCTCGAAAAACCTGACCATGTGATATTTCTTAGCTCTCTTTTGTGTTTTCAAATTGAAAAGTCTCGTTTTCAAGTCACTTTTTAAGGCCTTGAGCGCTCTTTCCTTTTCGATACGCACATCTGCGGGCAAGTCATCTCTGGCGAGCAAACCTTCAATGGATTTTATTTTCTTTTTGGCACGGGCTGACGAGCCGAACACATCGGTAAGATCAGTTCCTGATCTGTCGAACCTCTGATTTCCTTTAGGCATGTGTAAAGTATTGGATGGGATGATTCAAATGATCTTGCGATGACCTCCAAATGCAGGCTACTAGACTGCAAAATGTGCGTTTTGAAACAATTGCGCTCTCGGTGGTCTGTGCAAAGGATGCTAATTTCTCTAGTCGTTTTTATTACTTGCCGAGAAATACGTTTGTGCTATTGGTTTTACTCACTTCAATTTTTTTTCAAAATTCAAAACTTCAGTTTTCTTAGATGCTCGATGAGCTCACGTTGGCGCCTGGATGTACGGGTCTGCACATATAGATCTGAGCAAGGCGGCGTCAACCAGTCGATCACCTTTTAAAATAGACAAAAGATAAACCATGGGAATTCTTGAAAAAATTGCTCAGATTCAAGAGGAGCTCTCCAGAACACAGAAAAACAAGGCCACTGAGTATCACATTGGCTTGTTGAAGGGTAAGTTGGCCAGGTACAGACGTGAGCTTTTGGAGCCTCAACCTGGTCAAGGATCGTCTGGCGGTGGTCAAGGATTTGAGATCGCCAAGGCGGGAGATGCTCGTGTCTCGCTTATTGGCTTTCCATCGGTAGGAAAATCATCTTTCCTCCTGAAGGTAACGAATACCAAGTCCGAGGCTGCTTCCTATGAATTCACTACTTTGACTTCCGTTGGCGGAATTCTTGAATATAATGGCGCGGAAGTGCAGATTGTAGATTTACCCGGTATTATAAAGGCTGCGTCCCAAGGCAAAGGTCGTGGGCGTCAGGTCATTGCTGTTTCTAGAACTTCAGACTTGATTCTTATGGTGTTAGATGCAACCAAGAGTGGAGAACAGAGGCAAATCTTAGAAAATGAATTGGAGAGCATGGGAATTCGCCTCAATAAAGACCGACCAAATATTCTGTTGAAAATCAAAAAGACTGGCGGTGTGAAGCTCAATTCGACAACGCCTCCAAAGTACTTGGACGAAAAAATTGTCAGTGCGCTTCTAAAGGACTATAAGATACACAATGCAGACGTACTTGTTCGCGATGAAAATTGCACCATTGAAGATTTCATTGATGTCATCAATGAGCAGCATATGTCCTACATAAAGTGTCTTTATGTATACAACAAAGCAGACGTGGTGTCGCTCGAGGAGTGCGACCGTTTGGCTCGTGAGCCAAATACCATGGTAATCTCATGTGAGCTTGATCTCGGAATTGAAGAGCTCAAAGAGGAAATTTGGCGACAGTTAGGGTTGATTCGTCTCTACACAAAGAGACGAGGAATCATGCCGAAGTTTGACGACCCGATGGTAGTGAGAAAGGATTCCACAATTCTACAAGTGTGTGACGCGATTCACCGTGACATGAAGAACCAATTTAAGTATGCGTTGGTGTGGGGCTCTAGCGCGAAGCATTCACCTCAAAAGTGTGGGTTACTTCACCCTGTGAATGATGAGGATGTTGTTCAGATTGTCGCTAAATAGAGAATTTGAATTTAAAAAGACTTTCGTATATAGAAGAAGATGAGAGCGCTGCGAGGCGACCTCAACACTCTTATCAATTATTGGTTGATGAGAAAAATATTCCGAGAAGGGGAATAAACGCTTCAAAATGCTCTTCAAATCTGATGCAACAGATAGTGAGCATTGTTGCGAGGGTGACCATCGAAGTTTGCCATCTATTTAACCTGCAAATTTGAAAGGTTATAGGGTATATTGCTGCTCGAGTTTATTTCATTTGTTGGCTTCAAAAAAGGCCTTCGAATTTTTTTTTGAATCACAAATTACATATTCACTCACTAATTTCATGATGATGTCTGCAGTACTCACGATGTTCACACAGGATCAAATGATAATTACTGTTACAATTCAAAATATTTCTTCTTTCTCTCTGACAATCTTTTTTTTTTTTTGCTAGGTATCTTCCGAAAAGAATTTCTCTTTCATGCATGGAAATATTCTGCGGTGTGCATCTCGAGATTCTCAATCGAACACCATTTGTTGGGGATAGCGTCTTTGATGTCTTTCGCTTCACTTTCGCGGTCATTTCAAGCGGCCCTCGATAGCACTAGTTGAGGCAAGTGAAGGGGCATACTCGGAGCATATGGTGGATAATCATTCGAAATAAAAAAAAAAAAGGAGTTTCCAGCATATCCACCTTGTCTCTCGAGAATCGTGCTTGTTGAATAAAAAACCATTGCTACTTACTCATACTTAATTATTCAAGAACGTGGCTTTCAGGCACTGATTACTTAATCGCTCAGAGGTCGCACACCGGGTGAATACAGTGCTTACGCGTCTTGTGATTGTGCGCGCGTTTCGAATGCCTGAAATTATCTTGCATCCTGTGTCACCCAAAACCAAGTCAAAAGGTTCACATTAATATGTACACCCAAGAAGAAGAAATCCAAGGTTCAGTGGAGTTGGATCAAGGACCCGAAGTCTTCGAGACATCAGATGTGGAGTCGTTTCAAAATCTAGATGCGAAGATCGAAGAAGCTGAGAACCCGCTTATAGATACTGCGCCTATCAAATCGGAAGCAGTATACTCCAGCTTTGAAGATAACGATCTTGTTGATCTTTTTGATCTTGTGGACCTTCTGGGGTCTTTGCTGGTGGAAGCGTCATCAAAATACACTTATCATCGCAGAAAGTGGACTGAGACACGCGGCCAAAGACTTCACCGAATAGCAGGGGAGCTCCAGGAAATTCAAAACGAGGATGAAGGTGTTGATTCAGAGTTAAAAAATCTTAGAGATCTGCTTGAGTCTCTTATCGAGAGACGCGCTAAAAGCGGGTACTACAATGAAGAAATTTCTGCAATATACGAAAAGATTGAGGCTGGCTTGTCTCTGTTCACTTCGATTCTGGACACTTTAAATCAAACACATGATCCTGAAGTTGAAAAATGTCAAGCTACAAGACCACCCTCTCCAGAAGTCATAGAAATGGAGCTGCGAATTAATGCCTTAGAGCGTGCCGTTGGGCTCGATGAGCGTCTTCTAGAGAAAAGTCTACGGGTTCATTTGAGGGACTTGCATAGAAAGACCAATGCCATTTTTAGCCCGGAGTATGAAGTGGGAATACTAAAGAAGGTTGTGGCGGAACTTAATAATGATGTAGAGAATTTGGCTAAGAACAGGAAGATGGCGCAGTTGTCAATGCCCGACTCGATTCACACTTACGCGATGGAAGATGCGCAAAAGTCTTTGGCATCTAAGATTTTCGAGAACAAGATTGATAACATCCATCTGAAGATTGGTGAAATCGAGAAAGCTAAATCCCAGCTACCTGGCGTGATTTGTCGACTCCGCAGCCTTCATGAAATTCACAACGAGGCGGCTCATGCAGTTGACATCATCAGGGATTTTGAAAAGACTCTCAGTGGATTACAACAAGATTTCACCAGCTGGAATGACAACATCAGCGAAGTGAAGTCGGCGGTCGAGGAGCATAAAAAAGCATTTGAGACCAAGCTGCAAGCAACAGAGGCTGCGCTTCAAGCGATGGAGCTACGAGTTGAGCTGCTAATTGCTGAGTGATATGTATCAGGATTTGAACAAGCAATTGAGCAGAAAAGCTACTCGCCCATCTTTTAAAAGAAACAAAAAAGTACAATATGCTAGATAAGAGAATCTGCATCGAAAAACAAAATTAAACAGGAAGGGAAGAGTCATTTTTTCGCGGCTCTTATCTCGCTAGAGTTTCCTCTAGCAAAGGGCGCTGCATAGAGGGCGTTCTTTTCGCGCGCGTTCCAGCTTCGCCGTCTCGCCAACAGCTGCCACAACCGCAAGCAGCCGCACTTCTCGCTCAAGGCTGCCTCCGGGGCACCAGGCATGGACGACCATCGCGGGGAGCCGGAAATTACCCACACTATAAATTGTCTAGCAATCCCGCGCGGCTTTACATCTTTTGGTTCTTGAATTCATCCACTGAATTATTCAAATCCACATAACTGCAGCAATGTTGAGGTACTCCAGAGCTTCCCGCGTTGCCCATTTAGCACGTCCACTTGCTCTTACAGGCCGTGTTGCCATTAGAGGCGTACCAAAATTCGGACTCCGTTCTGTAAGCCAGCTTGCACATGTGAAGGTGCCACCAACGCTTACCAATGAGCCCATCAAGGAATTTTCATATGCTCATCAAAAGGATTGGGATCTCTTACGTGCGTCGATCACCAAAATTACTGATTCCTCCTTGAATATCCCCCTCGTGATCAATGGCGAGAGAATTTACGACAGACCCCTCAAACAACAAGTCAATCCCGCCAACCATTCCCAAGTTTTGGCGAATTTTGCACAGGCGAGCAAAGAGGATGCCAGAGCCGCCATAGAAGCCAGTAAGGCCGCAAAAGACAAATGGGCCAAGATGCCATGGATTGATAGGGCTGCGATATTTTTGAAGGCAGCAGATTTGATTTCAACAAAGTACAGGTACGACATGTTGGCTGCCACCATGCTTGGTCAGGGTAAGAACGTATACCAGGCGGAGATTGACTGTGTCACCGAATTGGCAGACTTCTTGAGATTCAATGTCAAGTATGCCGAAGAATTATATCAGCAACAACCAATCGAATCTTCTCCCGGTGTTTGGAACAGAGCTGAGTACAGACCATTGGAGGGATTCGTATACGCCGTCACACCATTCAATTTCACCGCCATTGCCGGTAACTTGGTGGGTGCCCCCGCATTGATGGGTAACACGGTTGTTTGGAAACCATCGGCCACTGCCGTGCTCTCTAACTACCTCCTCTTGACCATTTTGGAGGAAGCCGGCTTGCCTAAGGGTGTAGTCAATTTCATTCCTGGAAACCCAGTTGAAATAACCGACGTCGTCGTCAATGACCGTGATTTCGCGTCGTTGCACTTCACCGGTTCGACCCTGGTGTTCAAGAACTTGTATGGCACCATCGCCTCTAACTTAACCAAGGATGTCTACAGAGATTATCCTAGAGTGGTCGGTGAGACCGGTGGCAAAAACTTTCACTTGATTCACAACTCGTCGCCTGTTGATCACGCGGTGTTGTCTACATTGAGGGGTGCCTTCGAGTACCAGGGCCAAAAGTGTTCCGCCACTTCTAGAGTATACGTTCCCGAGTCTATGTGGCCAGAATTTAAGGCAAAGATCAGCGCTGCTATGGATAACATTACGATTGGCAACACTGCCGAAACGGCTTCGCTTCACAACTTCATGGGTCCAGTGATTCACAAGCAGTCTTTCGACAAATTGGCAGGTGCCATCGAGCAGGCGAAGTCGGACCCAGAATTGACCATTGTAAAGGGTGGCAAAGCCGACGGGTCCACTGGTTACTATGTTTCGCCAACCTTGATCGAAACCTCGAACCCCGAGCACGAGTTCTTGTCCAAGGAGTTCTTTGGCCCCATCTTGACTGCATATGTATACCCTGACAATGAGTTTGAGGCCATCATGGACAAAATAGACTCTGTGACTACCTACGGTTTGACCGGCTCCATTTTTGCTAAGGATCGCGAGGCGGTAAGATTGGCTGAAGAGAAATTGAGATACTGCGCTGGTAATTTCTACATCAACGACAAGTCTACTGGTGCCGTGGTGGCACAACAATGGTTTGGTGGTGCGAGAATGTCGGGAACCAACGACAAGGCCGGTTCTGGAAACATTTTGACGAGATTTGTCTCAATCAGAAATGTGAAGGAGAACTTTTTGGAGTTGACCGACTTCAAATACCCCTCTAACTACGAGTAAATAAGTAACTGTACGATAATATAAGGAATGATTTAGTTACTTCTTGTAGCGTAGGAGAATGTTGACTATGAGAATTTCTCTATGCCCGGAAAACAGGACTTGATCAGGGCAATATTTATCGTCGAATTGCAATTTAATGGTTTATGCTCGGCGGCGCAAACTCGTATTTTTGCCATTCAATTTTACAGTATACTCCTTTGAACGTTCAGGCGAATTTGAACCACAATGAACCCAAAGCTTGTCAGTTGGTTGGCTGATCTCTAATGCTTGAACTTTAGTCGCCGCTGCATAATACATAAGCGCCAAAAATTGAAAGTATTACGCATTTGATCACGTATTTGACGGTGCAAAATAATTTAGTAAGACCTCCGAAAATCGCATTCTAAAAGTAAGCTTTGCGAAACGTTTATCAGCGATACCCTGGATATTGCGAGTTGAACAAACGGCCAACTCCTCCACAAACCAGACATAGCTCTTGATCCAAAAAGAATGTCGTTCTGCCGGAACCACGACAACGACCACACAAAACCCCTCCCATTCGCGGATCTCCAGGTTGCACACACTGTGGTCCACCGTAAGCTGGACCAAATGCAGGCGGAAAATTGTTGTGTGGTGCCCATTGCAAAGGTGCAGGCGCGTATGAAATTGGTGCTTGAGACGAATGATTGCGTGGAGCAAAGCGGGAGTAACAGTCTTGACATGATAGGCCATTCTTTAATTTGAGACCGGTGTTGTGGCATCGCTCGCATATAAATCCACGAGGATATCTAAACGATAGACTTGGGTTGGGATTATATTCCTTGTCCTTTCCAAACTTGGGCCAACAAACTGAGCATGGTTTGCCGTTCTTTTCCTTGAAGCCAGTATTCCTACATTTCAGGCAGTAAAAGCCTCGTGGATAGCTAAATGGAAGGTTAGCATTGTTTGTATATAGCAGTGAATTGCTGTTGGTATAACTTTGATTGGAACTTTGTGGTAATGGAGGTCTTTGCGAATGATAATGTGATTGGGGCCGTGGAGGCGCTGGAGGGGGAAAGTTCATATTATTGTTACTTGGGGGAGCTGATGGCGCTTGCGCCTCATGTCTTCCGGGGAGCATCGGAGGGGAGTTCAATGCTTCCTCGTATGATGGAGGTGGAGCTGTTGGCTGGGATTCATCGTCTTGCTTGGAGCCCAGTTGAAACATTTTCAATTGTAATTAGTTTATCGCGCAATCCTTGCTGAAGTCAATACGTGGAGAGAGCATGTAGATCGGTTCGCGATAAACGTCATTGCGAAGCGTCACGCAGGAATCTAGCGTGCGAATATGCAACTTTCTCGAAGAGCTTTTAAACGAGCCTCAACTTAAGCAAGTAGTGATCGCTATTTTCGCGGTATTGTTCACTGATTCGATATTCGCTACGCGTAAAAATGAATACTTCGCGAATTCGATAATCGTACTGCCAGTAGTGAACATCACTTTTTCGTCTATACTCAGAGTATTGATCACGGCTTCGATACTTTTATTCGGTCCAAAAGGCTGTATCTGAAATTTCTCGGTCACTGAAATTTTTCTTTTTGTAGAATCAATAACTGATCAAGCTTTTCTTTAGCCAAACAATGGCTTGTCTTCTCGGCTCCGAAGATTTCGCAGTAGCGAAGTATTCATCAATACATCGTTTAGTGATCGCTACTTCGCTTTTTCGATATTTTTCCGCAATTCTGCACGAGATGTCAGAATGTCAAACCAACCCTCAATCGTGGATTAAGTGGGAGCCAAGCGGTAAGAGAAAATTAATTGTCGTTTGACGGTCTTCACAAATTGCAACCAACCGCCAAATCAACTCGTTTCAAACAAAAAAACAATCATCTATGCAGCAGGACGCCATGAAGATAGAGCTCAAAATTCTTTTCTCGTCTAGATTATGTCTGAAACGATGGATGGCAATTTATCTCGATTTTTTGTATTTCATTGTAGGCTCCGCGCTCAGTTGGGTTGTGTGCCAGAGTTAAGACACGTCTCCACGCCTCGCGTTTTCTCCTTACTAAATCCTTACACCGCGCTCGTAGTCAAATTCCATTGTTTTAGGGGTCTTCAACAGATAAAATGCTCTTTGACTCTACATTGTGGCTTACCGAAAGACAAAGTATGTTTTCCGAAAAAGATTTTCTTGGGTCATTTAGCTAACTGAAGCAGAATATGGTGTGGCCTCGACCGCCGCGGGAGTAGTCTTCTTCCTTCTCGGTATAATGACATTTTTTGACTCCGCCTTGCTAGCTATAGGGAACATTTTGTTCATAATTGGTGTGATTCTCATTATCGGACCGTCTAGGACAATATACTTTTTTGCCCGTCCCACCAAGATAAAGCCCACCCTCTTCTTTTTTGGTGGTATTATCCTCATTTTGACAAAACACTCGTTCATAGGGTTTGCTGTGGAATCGGTGGGAATCATGTTTCTCTTTGGCGATTTTTTGGGAACCATTATTCTGTTCCTTAGGTCATTCCCTGTGATTGGCCCCATTTTAAAGCATCCTTCCATTGAACCCTACATAAATCGTGTGGCTGGTTTGGACACCTTGCCGGTATGAGCATAAATAATTACTTCTTTTTGGCTACAACATCATCTTAAAGGGCGCATCAGACGGGTATTGATACCTTTCTTCGGCAAAAGCTATATAATAATTTACATACGAAACCTTTTTCCATGGCACGCTATGATAATATCCGGCCCCTGAGACAATACCTAGTTTTGAACCATAATTCTAATCATTTTTCTATCATATCATCTCCAAGAAACTTTGAGGTGTAGAACCCATAACCAGTTATTTTCAAAATTAGCACATCGCAAAAATGTGTCTCATCGACATCGGCGGTGAAGCTCAAAACTTAGGTAATATCCTTTGACTTTGACTCACACAGTCTATAGTATATCCACATAATCGAAGACAGTACAAAAGGTCATACGTTTCGTTGATTGAATTTGCAAGAGAATCGGTAGTCAGAGGATGTATTTCCATGACAGTCAAATCTGGATAATGACTTACTCTGTTTTGAAACTCTGGCATGAAACTGAGGCCTAATTTTGCTTTGAGAAGCGGAAGCCATAGAATGAATTTTGGAATTTTCTGGGCAACAAATACCGATTGTTTGGTATTTGGCCTCGTTGTCATAAAGGAGCTAAGACTAGTTTGTGCTATCAATTCGTGGTCACCAAATGAGAATGCATGCTGCGGCTGCGTAAAATTAAGCCAAATCTTTTCTCCTCGAAGATTCTCATTCATCAGATGTAATGCTGCCACCAGAGCAACTGAGGTAAACGATACATCTGACGAGCGAGCAAAGAACAGTCTGATCCTATGTATCACAACACTGGGATGGTACAACCATCCAGTATGATAATCTTTATCGCATATACGAGCCGTTACAGTCAGTTTCTGGCTACTTAGCGCAAACTCGGGGTGGAAATGGTTATTCACGTTGCGCTCACTAACATGAACTGAATCCAAGGGAAAAAACGCGTTTTCCAACACACCATGAATCATAGCATTCAAGATGAAGTCTGCATTGCATCCCTGAAGACTGGATATTGTGCTCACGCCACACCAAGGAAGAGTTGTCGGGGCGGCTTTGCTTTTATCGAGAATTGTAACAGCAAAGATTCTTGCAGGGCGTGCATGGTGAAGCTGAATTGCGAGAGCAATCAAACAGGAAATTAATTCTGAGTTATGAGATATAATGAACGTGACCATCAAGAGGCGTGTGAATTTCTTTTCTCACATGTACATTTCGGATTCCAATGTTGTCAAATCCAACTTGTCAAGGCCCAAGGTACTCTTGTGGCTAGATCGTAAACTCGCACGCAGCTGAGTTGACTTGAGTAGTCTTCCCTCACTCAACCATTAAGCTGCAATTCTAATATGCCGTACGTTCAAGAAGACCGGCGAACAGTGAAGGCCAAACAAAAAAATCATGAGGTACGACAAAAAAAGAATTTGAAGCTTATGAGAAATATAACATTCACGTAGACACCTTACATCAAAAATTTAGAAATGAGGGACCATTTTCAATGCGAACCAAGTTCACAAATGCACCATCTACAGTAGCGGTAGCTCATCTACCTGCAGCCCACGTCGCACTTGGCAATTTTCTTAATTGATAAGCATTTTTTGCAGCCCTAAATACAGGGATCCAATTTTCGGGCTCGATTACTACAATCTATGAGTCATAATCCACAAAAGCTCATTTTTTGAAAGCAGAAGTTATTAAGATCAATCCTTTTTTTCCTTCTTTCTTCTTTTCGATTTTTTCAATCACAATTAATCTCCTTTTTTTTCTCGAAAGACGAGAAAAAATGCCAGAAAGGTAGCATTATCAAATAAATGAAAGTAGGATAGTTGAAAACTCAATTTTGAATTGCAGTTCGAGTATTATCAATAATGATCGAAATCGGAAATAAAGGGAAAACTTAAATAGAGGATTCATTTTACAATTAACCGCATACACCCTTACAAAAGATGCTTCATTCTGTAAAAAATTCCATCAAAATGGCCACAATTTGAGCATTAGTCCAAACGTTCGGGGTTTGAAAAAGGAGCTTCAAAGTTGGCTAATCGAGTGAGAGTTTCGGAACGTGAGACAAACGGTTATCAATTGAAACCAACACTCGAATATACACTAGGCTATAATTAGTACCGAAAGATACCAATGCTTTCATAACCCTTCGGTCTGGAAACCCCGCATCGCTTCGCTTCTCTGTTTCTCCTTTTTTCCGATTGCTCACTGGGGGCCTCTTAGTCCTCCAGAGGGTATCCCGTCTTCCCTCTTCTCCGGATGCAGCTGCGTGGTTTTGCTCCCCACAACTTAGTCTTGAGGTAGATAATGTAAAGGGTATTTTTTTTTTTTTTTTGGTAGATGCATCAGATTAAAAAGCGCTTTTGGCGGGTATTTCAGCCTTCCATTAGCAAAACTATATAATAAATTATACATAAAACCTTTAACCATGCCTGGCTACGAGTCTAGCCGGCCCCAGAGACAATACAAAGTGTCCAACCACGAGCCATCTCACGCTGAACCTCAGCAAAAATAGCCCAGCTTGATACGCCTCTGTTTTTGTTCTTGAATTAGCGTGTCATAGGCCCATCGGGGGTGTTGCCTTTAGTTCCTTTTTAATCTGCCGTAGCAGCAAAGGTTCTATTGGCTGACCCTTCTCATCCTCTCTCCTTCGTCGGCCATACACCTTCTTGACCGTTTTAACAAACCAATTCAAATTTCAATACTCAAATGCCCATAATACTATAAGCCCAAAATCTGGGGTACCGTCTCCGGCTGCGCAAATCTCGGTAGAGCTGCGCAAATTTATGAAGGTGGTACCTGTCTTCCGTGAGTCCAGAACTGATTCAACTCCCACGAACACTGACCCAAAATTGTCAATGTGGCTCTACTACGTGTCAACAGGATGCTTATGAGGCTGACGCTCACCCCTCTTTCTGTTGCATTGAATTATTTTTTTTTATTTTTTTTTTTTAAAGAAACAATTCGTATTACAGTAACTAAAACTTTTGGCGGGAATTTCGACCTTCCATCAGCAAAATTATGTGATAATTTACATATGAAACCTTTAATCGTGCCTAGCTTCGAGCTTGAAAAGAAGAAACAAACCTGTAATATTACAGGAGAGGATACTGAGTAGTGAAGACCATAAGATGGACCGCGTTACGCGCTGCTTTTCGACCAGGAAACTCAAACCCTTCAACCAAATAGAAAAGATGTCGATAATTGGGTCAAAAACCGGTAAAATTGATCCTGAGTGCTTGAGAAAAGTACTTTGAAGATCAACACAGATAATTTTGCAAAATTTCTTACAAAATCTTGAGGTTTTAGCGTTTTTAGGGCAATTCTGAGACAAATTGTTGTAGAGCTGTACTGTATAGACCAGAAGCAATCGTCATCAAGAAATCCGTGATAGTTTAGTGGCTAGAATTACCGCCTGTCGCGCGGTAGACCGGGGTTCAATTCCCCGTCGCGGAGCTTTTCATGCGCAAGTGGTTTAGTGGTAAAATCCAACGTTGCCATCGTTGGGCCCCCGGTTCGATTCCGGGCTTGCGCAATTTTTTTCTATCTCATCGCACTCCTTCAATCATCTCATCTGGAGATGGTGTAACATTTGCGCAGGCAAGGCTGACCATGGAGTGAAAGTTAAATATGTCTAAAGTCAACAAAAGAACAGAAATTAAACAAAAGGAAGATTTTCAATACAAATTCCAACATGCGCTCTCTGTCAGTAATGACAGGGTTTTAGGGTGGCTTCCTCAAAGTACTGATATCATAGACAAGGGGCCTGAGGGCACCTCAAAAGATATCGACCTGTTTTTTGACTTGCCTGTTATACCCAATGGTGGGGGACTTTCGAGTCTTAGTCAGGGGAATGAACCTCTTGACACAATTTCGACATTCGTAAATGCCGCTGGACTACCAAAATTTCAAAAGACTCAACCCCGCCCAGGGCAGCCACGGACAGGGTCAAAAGCAATGTCCGCACTTATGAATCGAATGCGTACAGACAATAGAAACAAGATGAAGTCTGGTGGGTACAAGAATGAAAGAGTTTCTAAGCCACATGGCCGTACAAACTTTGAAAGTGAAATCAAAAATCAAAGGAAGAGTATAGCGCTAGAAAAGGAAGTTGAGAGTGACGAGGAAGAGTCTAAGGTCAAGCAAATAAGCGGAAAAGCAAAGATTCCTTTAACTGGAAAGAAAGGGAAAGGCCGTCCTTTTTGATTGACTCATGATGCAAGAATGACTTGGATATCTACAATTCGCGCGGGGATTATGTCTGTACTCATCTATAAGCAGCCGATACTTCAATCCAGTTGATTTTGGTCCTCACAATTGCTCAACAAGAATTCCAATTTGGGAAGCTGTGATCGGAATGGCCTTATAGATACACCCTTATCCGATGCTTCGGCCTCTGATGATCCTTGAATCCCTGTGCTGTTTCTGCAGAGATCCGGTTCGTTCATATTCTGAGCTTTAGAGAGCCGAAATTCTGAGATGGTATCTGGGTGGGGTTTCGCTGGCGAAGTATCGATGTGTGGCGGGTGGTATGAAATCGAGCCATACGACAGGAGCCTGCCTGTCGAAGACGAAGATATAGAATTATTCGAGAAAACGGATGATGAGTAAGAGCCGATGGACTCCATGCTTCTCGCCTCGTTTGCATATGGACCTTGCAGTGAGTGAATTTCTGCAAGGGAAGGACGAATTTTATCCGTAATTGATTTATTACTGTTGGCATGAAGAATTGCCTTTCGCATGTTCTCAGATTCGTGCTGACCGTTTGATATAGATTGATTTGCCCGGAATTGAAACCCAGAGCCAAGGCTAGGTGGGGCCATACTTCTGTGGGGCGGAGGCAATCCAGAATAACCTTCGAGATGATCATCATCTTTGAGGAACTCACGGACAGTGGAAAGCGGACTGGGCGCGTGCATGGTTCTGTGATTATCGGTAGCAACCCAGTCCGACAGCAGCACACCTTTTCCAGTTTGTGTGAGTGGAGCTAGTGGATCGCAAAGTAAGGAGGGAAGTCTGTGTTTTCGCGATATTGAAGATTCGAAGGGTTTTCTGAATTTGGGAAACGTATCGATGATGCCTTCCTGACCATTACCCGCAATCTTTGTTTGGTTTGCTTGAGGTACACGAAAAGAACTCAGCGGTGCGATATCGAAGCAGGGTTTCGATTGCGAAGGACTTTTGCAGTCCATATGAGATCGCACGATACTCTGTCGGGATTCCTGTCTTATTGCGGTGGGCAGTCCCGATGAACTTTTATGGGTTTTAGGCAGCTGATCTGGAGGCGGTTGTGAAGTGAGGGGCCGTGACGAAGACAGATGCCTTTTTCTTGATTCAAAAGAATGGATTGTCGAGGTTTCCGGAGCAAACGGTTGATTCAACTTGTCTTCAGACCCGCTTCCGCGCGGGATACGCCAACTCAATTCCTTAGAGCTTTTGTTCTCTGATAAATAAGTGGCGTTAGCCGCGTTACCATGCGAAAAGTGCTCACTTTCGCTCCTGTGAAATGAAACGGAGGGGCTTGTGTTGATTGCTGCACCGAAATGGTTTGACGAGAAGTAGTTGCCATCAATAATTTGTGGGTGCACATGTGGTACTTGTGTAGTGTGATAATGGTGATTGAAGGGTGTTATCGAGTATGGTTGTTGAAATGACGCATTGTAAGGATGCGGCGCATATTGCGGGACTAGCAGTACATTAGTCTGCGGCTGATGTGGAATGAATTGATCTCGGGGTGGATATGCAGGTAAAAATTGAATTCCTTGAACATGTTCGGGAGGAAATGCATAGTGAGCTGCGAACAGCGTTTCTCCGAGAGCAAATTGCATCGCCAGGTTCGTCTCTACCACATGGCCCCGAGACTGCAGTCTTCGCTTGATGTAAACCAATGAGGATTCATCTCCGCGGCGAAACTTCCCGGAAGAATGCCGAAATTCCCATACGAGTCGGTTCAGCTCAGTATGACCAGGGTCACTGACCTTGTGGAAACCGTACATATGTAATTGCCTAACGAAGCTCGCGACATTTCCGTGCTTGAAATATTTGCTTAGCATCTGAGCAAAGTCATTTCCAGGATGAATACAAAACGTTACTCCGACTGGCTGGCCTGACCACCATATCAAATGCTCTAGAGTCTTGTCTTGAAGCATCGTGTACAACTTGTGAACAAAAGCATTTTTCTTCATGGGAGGGTCTTTGGGAGCACCCATGACCAAAAATTATGCAACAGTCTTGAAACGGAAATAGGTGAGTAGCGGAGATTCTTGATCGTCTGAGTAGATTCTGTGGGTGTGATATGGTCTTAAGTCTTAGAACAAGAAATTGAAGTAGTCCTAGTAGCGATAGGATATCGGGTTGCTCTTCCAATTTTGAAAGAATTTAGTAGGGTGTGAAGACGCAATGCAAAATGTAAACAGGTGTATGAGGCGAGGCACTTGGCAAAGGTGGAGGAAGCCTCCGCAGCGAACGCATTATATGTATCTACCAGTCGAAGAATCGAAATTTTCGTTGTCTGTCTACACAGCGAGCATGAGCCAATTAAGCGCTGTGCCGACTGATACGCAATAATCATTTCTGATGCACGAAGTAGGCAGGACTAGGTAACCTTCCACGGGATGTGCATAATGTGCACTTAATTCCTGCATTTTTTTTATTCAAATGCTGGTCGAAAGCAGCAAACACTAAGTAGACCCCATGATACATCAAAATCCCCAAATACTTCAATCAAATCACTTGTCAGTACGTCTATCACTCTTAAAATAATATCAAATTATGTTTGGCTGGTTTTTCGTAATTACAACGTTTAGCTGTCGAATCTATATTGGGAACTCAGCTTGCTTAGCGACACCTACCGCCCTTGTGAACACAGCCTGCATTCGCAACATCAAATTCTTGGGCTTTCTTGATCTCCACTTTTTGATCAAATCATTGCTTTCATTGCGATCTCCAAGTATTGCAATGTTTGCTATTCTCGTAGAGAGCATGCTTGCGCGCGGAAGTGATGCGATGCGAGTCCCTACTATGCAGACGTACCTGTATAAAAGTTTTGTATACCAGACGATGCTGCAAGACAAAATCTTGCTTACATTTCAATCTGATGGATGAAGAGCAACCTCAGCCCACAGAAAGATTGCTCTCAACCTGCATGAGCACCGGCCAAGTTTCCTGTGTAGCGATTCATTTGATCGCTGGGTCCAGAAGATCGTTACGACATTTCATTCCCTTCTTTGAATTGTTCTAGTGAATTAATTCACGCTGCATAGGGGATTTGTAGATTCATCGCATTCCTCGACGTCACAGACTTTGCGTTCTGCACAGGACTTGGTACGAAAACTATAAAGCTTTGGAAAAAACCCTGTAACGGATCATACGCTTCTATTAAATGAGATCAACCTTATGGAGACAGTTGTAAAAGCAACTTTTTTTCTCTCCATAGACGGAAATTTTTGTCTAGCCCTGCCTTCCTCATATATCTTTCCCGCATGAAACATGTCAGTACTTAAAAGGGCCCAATAGCGAGGAGGTCTGAGGTCGCGCAGGGCGCATTCTAATGATAGGCTGGTATCGGTTGCTTGAGAAACATTGCCATTGTGGGAATCTGTCAAGAAACCAGAATTTGAAACTTTTATGCTCAAGCTGTTCTATGAGTCGGAGGCGTACCGGTGTAAACGCAATGTCAACTTTCATACACGAGTGCGGCAAAGAGATCCTTCCATTCAGCCAATCTTCGAAAAAAAAAATTTAAATGATTCATATATACTTGCTATTTGATAATTCGAATAGAACTTCAATCCTCTTGCGCTATACTCATGCGCATTGACGACGCTCTCTCAACTGCAATCTGCCACTTAACATGTCACCGATCTCAGCCAAGTTGCTCCAATGAATGGAGTGGCCTTTTCTCAATTCGACATTTGTGTCTTCTTTGTAGAGAGTATTGATGTCTGAAAATTTAAGTTGCGCACCTTGAATTCCGATCACGACAGAGCATTCTTCTTCTCTTCTCATCAACTCAATCATCTTTATGTTGTTAATACTGTGATGAAGAGAGTTGTGATGAACCGATGCAAAGACGCGGCGGCTCCAATCTTCGATATATTTGATAGACTGGACTGCAAAACGAGCTGCAAAAACTCTGTCCATCGAGCTCGGAGTGAAACCTTGTTGTACGTGCCCCGGAATGGCAGTTCTAGTCTCGAATCTAGATCCAGCTGCCTCGCGGAAAATGTCTGACAAGAGATCTGTCGTATAGATGGGTGACGCAGCCTCATTTCTGATGAGAATCTTTCCGTTGTTGTCTTCTCCTCTGTCTCCTTCGAATACATCGAAGAGGAGATCGATATCTTCGCGCACACTTTTAAGATCTATTTTCTCTTCGGGTCTGTAGACAGCAATGGCGCCAGTAACAAGGCCAGCGTACGAGGCAACATAGCCACTGTTACCGCCTTGCACCTCAACCACGAAAACTCTACGTCTTGTGGCAGAGGCCGATTGTTTAATAGCATCACAGTAGTTGACGAGCTGGTTAAGACACGTGTCGGAACCCAAGGAGTACTCGGTTCCTGGAACATTGTTGGAAACAGTTGCTGGGATCACAACTTTAGGAATGTTGAAGATTGGATATTTCTCTTTCTCTGCATCTAACTGGTGCAATGCTGTGAATGCCTCGAAACCGCCAATTATCAAAAGCCCATTGAACTTGTGCCTCTGCATGTAGTATGCGACATCACCGAAGTTTTCGCTGGGCAAGGAGCGATTGGTACCAATTTCAGATCCTCCTTTATTGTGCCAACCATCAACGTCCAACCATGACAATTCTTTTACATTTCCATCTTTGATCAAACCAGAGAAACCGTTTTGAATGGCAAAGAGCTTGTGGCCTTTTGCCAAACAATACAAAGCCGCTGCTCTGGTTGCGGCATTCAATGCGGACAGAGAGGCCCCGACGTGTACGACACCGATGTTCAAGCGTTCATTTTCGGGCAAGATTTGAGATTTGTCGTCGTACAAAGACGTGTACAAGAAGTTTTCGTACGCCTCGGCGAAAGTCGAGTCACGCAATTCCATGGCGCGGTCGAAGTCCTTGGCCTCAATAGACTCGGCCACTTGTTGGGTGAGGCGAACCGAGTCCACAAGAGGTTGACGGACGATCTGGTTCTCGAGTATACCAATAACTGGAGAAGGAATTTCGGGGGTGCTTTCCAATACGGCCTTCACAGCCTCAACTCCTTGTAAGGTACTCAACATACGATCGTACGCAACTGCGGTTCCACCACGTTGAACATGACCCAAAGTGGTGATACGCGTGTCGAGGCCCAATTCAACGAGCACATCTTTGACCGCGGCAGCAGAAATAGGGTTCAACTCGTCATCGATGGCACCCTCCGCAACTATCACTGTTGTGTTTCTCTTTCCATATTGCCTGTGGCGTGAACAAATTGCCTTTAATTCTTCCTGCCATTGTCCTTGTTTTGGTGGTCTCTCGGGAATAAAGATATAGTCTGCGCCAGTAGACAAACCGGACATCAAGCCCAACCAGCCACAGTGGCGACCCATGACTTCGACCACGAATGCACGAGAGTGCGATGCTGCGGTTTCATCGATGTAGTCTACCAACTCGGAAATGCGCTCCAAAGACGAAAATGCGCCAATGGTTGCATCGGTGCCCGCCATATCATTATCAATGGATCCGACCAACCCAACGATTGTCAAATGGCGATATGGCTCGGCTTCCTCGCGGGTCAACTTTTGCGTCTCAATCAATTCTTCGATCAAAGAAGGCCATTCGGACCGGAAGAGATCAGCTCCGGTCAAGGATCCGTCACCGCCACAAACAATCAAGGCATCGATTCCGTTGACCACCATGTTATAAGCTCCTGTCAAACGGCCAGCACGCTGTCTGAATGCCATGCATCTTGCAGTACCAATGTCTGTACCTCCGTGCGAGAGAAGACCACGAACGTCACCCCATTCCATTTTCTTGAGCAAGTCACCACCGCGGACCAATCCTTCGTACCCCTCGTACACGGCGAACATATCACAACCGTAGTAAATACCTGCACGCACTACAGCACGTACAGCGGGGTTCATACCTGGGGCATCACCTCCAGATGTCATGACTGCAATCTTCTTTTTCTTTTCGGCAGACGAGTTTCCTGCGGAAGAAGCGGGACTCGAGGTAGCAGTATCTTGCTCTAATGCCTTGATGAGCTCGGCCGATTTGAAAGAAAGATAATCCTCTACGGAGGAAAATGATTTGTCACTCAGCTCTGAGAACTTATTGGAGAATCTAAGAGTGTTTCCGAGGGGGTCGGTAGAAACAACCACATCTCCAGAAAGGTCGAAATTGGATTCTACTTTCTGAAGGGCAGTCTTGATTCCTTCAAGATCGGTCGAGAAAAGTTTGAAGTCCTGCCTGACGTCCACCGACTGTGAAGATCCGGACAACCGGAGCTTGATCAAGGTGCTGCGACCCATAGCCGCTGTGTCGTCTCCTCTATAGAATTGCAAGTCTTGCAATGGCACGATATTTCCCATGGCATCACGAGTTTGCAAGGGAAAAGATTCTAGCCAATATTCTTTGATTGAATCGCTGGCAAATCCCTGTAAAAAGCCATTGGAGACCGAGGACGACAACGCGGAGTAATTCTTCACCAACTTAAAACCCAACGAGCGGTAAAATTTGCTGGTGTTCTCAAATAATGTCTTATCCGTCGTGGAGAGGCATATCGCACTCAATCCTTCGACTGTCATTTTTTTAGGTTCGATATGCTTTTGAAAAGGAAGATACGCTTTTAACCCTTTATATCTAAATAGCAAGCTGAAGGGTGGGCCTGAGATTTTATCGAGGTCTGAGACAGTGTGCAGTACTGAAGTCATTCGGCTGCGCAAAGTCCGAGAGAAATGGGCAGGATTCCTAAGGGCATTGATGAAGTGGCCTGATGCGCGTACGATGCTTCACGAGAAAACAGGGGAAATAGGTATCGCAATTCGAAGCTTGATTAGCGGGAGAAAATAGTGATGAAAGATTTTTTCTTACGTCCATCGTCAATTACATATTGGGGTGGACAGGAAATGTAGAAGAAATGAAATCAAAATTTTTTATGCGCAAACGACGTCATCGAGAATTCATGGCGCGATTGAACATGGACCGGTACGCAGGATTGTACTTTCTTGATAGACAAAAAAAAATTAGCGCTAGCGCCAGGATCAATTGATTTCTCCGGGCCCAAAATCAATTAATAAGGAAAACCCAAATATAAAACCATTTTTCAAAGAAAAGAAAACGCTATTACTCGTGTCGCGCGTGTCGTTCGTCTTTTTTTTTTTTTTGCTCCGTAAACCAAATACGACATCATGCAGAACCATTGCGGTTGCGGCATCAATTTTTCGATCTCGTTGCACTTTCCTCGTTTTTGAGTTAGAGGTTAAATACAGATTGCCGGTGCTGCGCAAACATTTGCATTTGGGCAAAAATATAGATATATGGACGGCTCTTCGTGTCGAAGGTGTGAGACAACCTGCCCTTTCGTCTCAGTTCCAAAATTAGAAAAAAAATGAGATTTTCTATACACGCAGCATGAGGCGAAAACTTTAAACCTGTTCCGCATTATCTTATTGGGTAAATACAGAGCGAAAAATCAAACGAAACTTGTCAGGGACCGGTTACAAGTTGGTAACATCACCTTCTAAGGCTCATTTAAACTTAGCTGAATCATTTTCGCATGTGTAAGGCGTCCTCCCCTCCGGTCAAGTGCTTCTAAATCTCGAGTTTGAAGTCGTTCGTGGGCATAATTGTCAGTTGTAACTAAATAAAATTAACGGAATAAACAACGTTCTGAAGTAGTAAGTAGTTCCCATTTAGAGCTTAGTCAAGCTCATGAAATATGAGATAAATGTAAGTGAGACATCATTTGAAGTAGCACAGACACCTCAAAATGCGCAATTTTCAATGATTGAGCATCAAATTTTGGACAGGCTTTAAAATAATCCTCGATGACGACTAGCAAAGATTTGCTTGTTTGCACTTACTTGAATACCTCTTTCGAATGAGAAAACGTTACAGAGATCTCTAACGAAGGTCAGATTCTAAAAATGTGAGAACGATTGTTTGAATTCATGGCTATACTCGTTTTTTTTAACTGTAGCTGAGATCCTATCCCGTCAATTCTCTATGGTCACACCCGGGTGGCTGTCATAGACGTAAAAATCACCTCCTGAATAATTTTCCACATATACATTTTTGGCATACATGTGAAATGGGAGGTTCTCGAACTCCGTGAGTCCTCCAGCCCATGTCACAGTACCAGGATCATTAGTTTGGTCCCCACCTACCCAAAGACTAAGAATGACTCTCATGGGGGATGAAGGAAGGAGAACACCACTTTTGCGGCGTACAACAGATCCGTCAATAGTCCAGACAATTTCCAGCTCTGTCCACTTCATACCGTATCTATGGTAATTTTGAGATGCTGACAGAGGCACCGTGTGGTAAACGCCATCTCCATACGTGGCTGTATCTCCCTTGACGAAAAAGTTTGTTTGATAAATCACCTCGTTATCGCCGAAAAGTTCTGCAATATCAATTTCATCCAAGTCATCACTCTGTAAATAGAACGAGGAAATTATGCCGCGGCCTACTGCACCCATGATGTCCGCTTCCACTTTGCCATAGAGAATGTATTCCGAACTAGCTATTCTTGGGTTGTCGAATCGTTGAAGAATACTAAATTTTGCTCCTTCATCTTCAAAGCAAACCAAGGGACAGCTGTTCGAAGATTCGAGAGAGTCGCTGGAGCTGGTTAATGAGTCTGTGACCAGCCCATGAAGAGCTGGATTTCTCGCGACACAGCCCTCGTCTTTTTTTGGGTTACAAGGCTCTAAATGGGCTCGCCCCAATTCGAGTAGTACTAGAAGTAGAAAAACGTGTTTTAACATTAGTAATTCAGCAGTTTGTGTGGAAGATTTTGTGAGCAAAGAGTGTTTTTAAAAGTATACCCTACGGTTTTTGCACCCACCGCGAGGCGAGCAAAAGGGGAACGGCCGCGGTTAGCTTTCCTACGCACGTGACACAGAGAGACGTGATTTTTCTGACGCGTATCGCTTACCAGCGCTTAAGTAGTATCCCAAGAAATCATGCTGGACGATTACTCCGAGGTGCATCGAATTTTACTTGCGTATATAAGTAGTTCTAAATGTATAAGCTCAAAAGCTCTCGTCGAAGGCTTCTTGAAAATCTGTGAACGCTGTGATATCGACGTGAACACATCCGAGCCAGAGAGATTACTCCGGGACTACATTGCTGCAATCAACGTAAAACTTGCATTGTTATCGTTTAAAATTGATTCCATTCGTGATCAAGAAACTGACGAGCAACTTTTTGTGTACATCAACACTAAGTCTGATGAGTTAATTCAAGCAGGCACTACTTACACGGCACCCGAGCTCGATGCAATCAAACAGTTGATTGACGCCGTGATAAACGCACATGGTTTTGCATTTGGGCTTCCTTATGTGAATGCAAAGCAGCTCGTTACAACGGTGTTGAAGCAAAAGACAAAAGAGGCTGCATTCCTTATACAAAGACTAGTAGATGACGGCTGGATTAACCTCACTGAACAGAGTCGCTTAGTGCTTTCGTCCAATGGTTTAGCAGAGCTAAACATTTATTTAAGAGACCGTTTTGGGGTAATGTCTTCGGAAGATACACTGGGAAAACTTTTGCAGTGCGTTGTCTGCTCAAATATCGTCACGTTAGGAAAAAAGTGCAATAATGGAGAGTGCCCTATCGCCTGTCATGCGAAATGTTTCAATGTTTTCACTCGAGAAAATCAAGCGTGTCCCAATCGTGCATGCATCGAGCCTGTAACGGAGTATACTGAGATTGGAACAAGAATGATGCTGGTGCTGAGAGATTGATTACTCTTACAACTTATGTCAATCAAAACTATCTAAGTAATCCGCTTCGACCTCGTCGATCAAATCCCAAAGCCATTCTTCCAACACGGATTCATCAAAACGCTGACTAAGTGGGGTTGCACCCTGAGGTATCGCATGCTTAAATTGCGGCCCTGCATTTATCCTCACAATTCCATCCAGAAAAACCGACATCATTGGGTAATACCCCAAAGAACCATCGTCAGTATTTCGATAGGATGAATTTTGTTGCTGTTTTGTGTTTGCATCAGTTGCGGAATCTTCGTCGGCAACGTCCAAAGGAAGAAACGAGTATAAATCTGTGAACATTTCCCCCTTACATTGTCCATTTTTATAGACAATGATTCGCGAGTCTGGAATGGTGGGCAACGGTATCCTTGCGACTGAGTCTTGCTCCAAAACAGCTGTCTCACCAAATACAGTCACCGGATTGAGTAAGTGATCCATTTGCTTGGTTCGGGTATACTCGTACTGCTCGAAAAAAAGCCCATTTTTGTACTTTATAGCGATTTGATCGCGATGGACATTATTAAAAGCATTTAAAGTTCTTTCCTCTTCTGCTGCAATCTTTTCTCTTGCCAGAAGGCTTTTCTTTGATTTTTTCTTGAAGTCTTGTGCAAATTTTGTATTATGCTCCCTCTGCTTCTGAAGCAGAGGAAGATCGATCAAGAACCCAATGGTATCCCCAGACAGAAAGCCCTCCTTCATGAACTCTTTTGGCCGACTCAATGTTATTTTTTGGCCATTCAAGTCACGAAGTCCATAGCCATATCCATCAAATCCCACGGGACCGTCGAGTGCCAGCTCTTTCCTACCTATGCCCACACGAACATGGGGCCTTGCCTGACCGCTTGGATTATTGGCATTGAGAATCTCGTATTCAAAATAATACTTTCCTTCTCTGATTGCAACGTTACACCGCGCAGAAAGCCATCCGCCTCGAGTTGTGATCGACAGCATGTCCTCGCTGCATGCGACACCTTGGCTTCGATCGAAATAACTGGCACGCACATTACAGGGAGATAATTCTGTCGTCAGATACTTTGTGGCTTTGAATGAAGCGTTCGGTTTACATATTCTATATTTGAACCCTCTTCTGTTGAAAGGCAAGTCGTCGTACTGGTAAAAGATTTGATCATTGACTGAGTGCTGGCCGGTGACAATAGGCTCTGTGATAATAGATTCATAGTCGAAATCTGTGGGTTTTATCCGAGAAACGACATTAACATTTGATCTGCTTTTTTTGTTTTTGTGTTTGGACCCAACTTCATCTCTTGATTCCTCAGCGGTAATGGACGCACGTTGTGCCAACCCTATTTGGCGGCCGTCATTTTCTGTATAATTTTCGGGGTCTTGTTCAAATTCTTGAAAGTCCGAACTTTGGTTATTTTGATTATCTATCTGGGATTCCGTGCCTTCTGGAGTGGTGTTCATCGGGAAAAAATCTAGTAGAGACCTTCGACAAACGCGTATTTCATCATTGTTTAGTTAAAGGGAGAGGTGCAGGGATAAACTACGACGCGCAATGGCAAAAATTGATTCAACTTTGAGTATTATCGATTGTATGGCGGGCTGCCAAAAAAATATAAAAGATCGCAAAAGTGAGATATAAGGTATTAAAAAATTGAACTAAATTTGTGAGCATTTCTATATCTCGAAGGCATGGGATCTCCTTATGCCTTCTTGCGGCCAATTTTTCTCATAAACAAATTTTTGATCTTCGTGACCTTTGTGGGGACCTCTGCATCTTTCGTGGACGTAAAATCTGCCGAGTTCTGCGAAATTGACTTTTTGAGTTTCTTCTCCCTTATCAACCTTTCGTTCTTCTTCTCATCCTCCTCGTTATATGAAATAAGACTCTTGACTTTATAGGCTTTGCCTGTTGGCCCAATAGAATTAATTTTCATGAGCGAGCCTTGACGAGCTTGTTCCATGCTAACGTACGCCTGATGGACTTTGCTGTCAACAAAATGAGTTGGGATTTTATCGGCTGTGATTTTAGCGAGATAAGCTCTCAGATCTGAAAGAGATCTTGAGGAAATTGACAGAAGCATCGTGGCAAATTGATCAGTGGGAGTCGTCGGGGGACTAGGAAACGAGGCCTGAGAACTCGCTAGGCTTGAAGATTCGGATATTCCTTCGTGCAGATTTTCGCCACAAAATGACTCTATGGAAATGTCCGAGCAATCAGAGTCATGACGATCGGCTTCAGGTGCTGTCGGAGCGTTCTGAAATGTATGATCTTTATCGATGAATGTAACGCTCGGAATGTACTTTGAAGGGGGCTTCTTGTGAAAAATCGTGGAATTTCCGACCATGATCACCGGAACTGTAGAATATCGAATGAAATAAGATGAAAGCTTGATCAAGTATTTTTCAGCTTCCATGTCTGGACTCTTAATTCCCACGGAGGATCCAGCAGAGAACGAGGAGCGCGGCGTAGATCCGGCTGTTGTGCTTTTGCTCATTCTTCGAGGGTACTTGAAATTAAGATTCGTTGATTTATTCCCTACAACCACAAGTGTTGGCTGATATTGCTTGTAGAGGTGTGACATCATGAACTTGGTACCGGACATAGCCTTTTTCGTCGCGTTTGCGGCCATTGGCACGGGTTCAGGACAGGACACGTCCATGACTAGCTCGACAGTAATTTTTAGCGTGACACCCGTACTTGGAATGTTATCTAGGATATACGCGAGTATATCTTCGCCCTTTTGCTGTATTTTCCGCTCGATAGAATCCTTTTTCTTTGATGTGCCCTTGTTCTCGACCAGCAAGTATTTGAAAGGCACCAAAGCAGAAACAACTAGGTGATCACCGTTTTGAAGAAAAGCGGGCGTTTCAGAAAACAGCTCGTCTGTCAAAAGAAGCCAGTCTAAGGCATTCCATGTGTGCTTTCTACCCGATATAACCGTGAGAATAACTCGCTGTGATGCGTTCGTACTGTCGAATTCTCTGTGTTTGACGGTAAGTGACACACTTTTGTAATTGTTTTCATTCAGAGAAGGATATGCGATTTGCTTGCTCTTTATGGTAGGCACCACGCTTGACCCCGCGGTGGAATTTCTTCGTTGGGTCAGAAACGATGTCCCGAGAGGGTCGAATTTAAAATCATCTAAATTCGATTTATTTGGCTTAGAGAATTGAGGGTCTAGATCAAGCAACTCTTCATAAGACATGTCTGAGTACAGTTTTCTTCTGCTAGTTGGCAGCTTCAGCATGAAATCCGTGGAATCGCTGTCTTGCACTGAGGAATCCGGCTCCCCTTCGTGAGTCGCCCCCGACAACGCACCAAATTCAGCAGCATGATTTTCATTAAGCAATACTTGTTCGGTGGAAAGTTTATTTTTCAAGATCAGCCTAGCAGGTGGATCTGGAAGCTTTATCTTTTTTCTCTGAACGGGCGCTTTCGGCGTCAAGGAATAGCCGCTAAAAAGTTTGAATAATTCAGGATCATTCGAGACCACTGTATCTTTTTTTGCTGCCGTGGGATAAGAATGAGCTCTGGCTGTATCTGGAGAGATTCCGCTCTCGAGATCGTCCGGTTGGATATTATTAAACGAAACCCGTCTAATGTAAGGCACGTCACATGATGCTGAAGTAGTAACTGACATCTATGAGCCTATTCAGTTTAAGCAGATTTGTGTATTCAAAATTTTTCGAGTCCAATTAATGGTGTTTCTTTGTGATTATTTAAATTAGCCTGCTGAGATGTTCAACCCCACAAATTGGAGACCGTGCGGCGAATAAGTGGTTGAGTGGATGCGGCAGATAGAGCAATCGGCAGAAGTATATGAGGGTAGAGAAAGAATCTAAATCGTGAAATACTCTTTTATGTAGCAGGTGATGAGAGACGAGTAGTAAAAATCGGCCGCCCCCGATCTGTATTTAGTAGGCACGGGTATCACAAAGTAATGAATAATTCTGGGCATCCTGCACGCCATGAAGAACGTGAGGAGTCGCATCTTAAGACGTGCATGTCGAGCGATGTCGGCGGAGCCCCGCTGCGGAAGCTGGCCAGAACGGCCAGAACTACTCTGCAAAAGGTTTCAAGAAGAAAACTTCGAGTCGCACGGCTAATTTGCTTTCATACTTATTACTCTGCTTGATTTATGAGTTTTCCAAGAGAAAATTTTGAGCAGTTCAGCTTCCCCAGAAATACCAGTAAGGCGGTCGTGCCTTCACTGGCTTCCTAGGTTTACCCCTCATTTATTGCATATGAAAAGGAAGCCCTTCAATGAAAAGAAGAGTCGTGGATTCTACAAGTCGATTTTTGATTGGTCTTGAAGTTCCCACTCGATTTTCTCTGTAATAACAACCGGCCCTAATTTTTCAAAAATTAGCCGCCGAATGTATGTATCATGTGCGCGCAATCATGTAGGCGTGACGCCTACTGTCCTCCAATTCATTTGCTGCGGGGCTGTGGCATTTCCAGCTTGTGATTTTTACGTCCGTGCGACCATGAACGCAATTCGAATTCTTTTTTACTGAATTTTCAAAATGACTCAGATGTAAACTTGTTTAAGATTAAACTGGAATTCAAATTGTATTTTAGCGCCCTACAAGGTTGATAATACGTAATTCTTTCGAGGCTATGGCGTTAAAAGACCCCATCAGCGTGCAACATATGACGAGCTAGCTGGCATTTTTTCAAACTTGTGTTTGCATGACATGTTAGTCTGTTTAGAATACGGTATCTGGATTTTGCAGTAAAATTCAGTTAGTAGCTTTTTTTTTGGTGAAATCAGTTTTATATTTGCTAAGAAGTTCCCAGATACAAGAATTCCGCCGTGCCCACAAGCTTCGAGGTGTTCCAATACCAATTTAAATTGCAAAAAAAAGTTTTCGATTATGACATTAGACAGAGTCCAATCAAAATTTAACTTTTGACACTTTGATGTTTTTTTGTTAGGAGCTGCAAATTATAGGGCAGTTTTTCTAGCCCGGAAACGGAGTTTTGGAAACAGAGTTTGAGTTCAAAGAAAAAAAAAGAAATAATATCAAAAACCGGTTTTTAATTGGGTAAGCTTGGAAAATGCAATGCTTCGGAAAGCGGCCTATTGATTGCCATGATCGAGCCAGATGATTGGATACATGGTTAAGTCCAATACAGTACTTCCTTCAAAAAATGCTCATCTAGAGGGAGAATTCCGTCGCACATAATCGCGTCAACAAAAACAGCGCCAGAGAAATTAGAACATCTGGGCAGAAAATTTCTACTTGATGCGTTCACGTAATTTTCACGTGAAACATATTTGACACCATGCCTAACTCACTTATCTTATGTTTGACTTGAAAGATACAAAGGGGGCCAGAGAAAAGAACACCGAAATTGCGCACAGAGAGATCCAAGCTTTAGATCGATAAATGAGGCTCGAAATTTAGCTCACAAGAGGCTGCGTTCCGGTGTCCCTCGGCGCGAAATGCTTAAATGGTTGTCATACATAAAGATCTCTAAATGTACCACAGATGCCTTATTCAGATCTCCAGAACTCGCCAGTTTTTCTATCTTGCCATGGCCAACAAAAGTGTCTTAGTCATTTATCCGGCTCGTCGCAATTATATGGATAATTCACTAATCAGTCCAGTTGTATGGAAATTAATTTGGCAGAAGATCAAGTTCTTATGTGAATCGATGGCAATCTGCATTGCAATTGATTCTTAAGGCGACGCCTTGCAGCGAAGATATAACTTGAACATGATTTTTTCTCGTCATGTCTTCGATGGGATAGCTAAACTACTTGCTCTTCAAAACGCAACTTGATTGCAATCTTTTTTTGGGACAAAACGCGCAACAATGATTGCTGCGGGCTCGTGAGGTTGCTGCACAACACTGTTGCGGTGCAGGAGCAAAATGCTGACCAAGCCGTCAAATATGATGGGTCAGATCATATGTCTCAAATGCCCCCTTTCTTATCGTCAATTGACTTTGAGAAACTAATATACTTCTTTCTCTTTCGTTCGAGCTTCAATTGAAAGCACATTTCACGCAAGTTTGCTGTTAAAATCTCGCGATGTCTACCGATTGGTTCGCTCCAGTCCCTATCGATGACTTTATTGCATTGAACGCTAAGCAGATTAAGGATAAGGTACCAGATGCATGCCCTCCCCCAGAGAAAGTAGGAGGAATTGAGGTGGCTTGTGGACCAATTCTTAGACTCTGTGGCACTTTCGAAAATGGAACCGATTCTTACAGAGCAACCGTGTTGTTGGTCACAAAAGGCGGAATTCCAAGTATTACTTACAAAGTCGGTGCCGCATCAAAGACAGATGGATCCGCCCCCACGAAATCTGGTGAATTTCCCGGCACACTCTTTTATGAGACGAAAAGCGGATTACAGTTTTGGAGGTTTAATGTCAACCTTATGCTCGCGGAATATGAACAGAGAGTGCGGTATTCGGTAAACGGCACTGTCAAAGAAGCCTTCCAATTTTTCATCCCAGGAAGAGACCAATCAATGAATGTGATGTCATTCTCGTGCAATGGGTTCTCCTTGGCAACAGACACGTCGTCCTTCAAACTGTCTCTTTGGCTTGATGTTTTACGGAAGCATGCGACGACTCAACACTACCATGTCATGCTCGGAGGCGGTGATCAAATTTATAATGACTCGATCAAAATGCACTGTAAAACGTTGGAACCATGGCTCAATTTGCACACCGCGCACCTGAAAAGAAAGGTTAAGGCTACTGAGGAAATGATAGCAGAATTTGAGGACTTTTATCTTAATTCTTATCTCGAGTGGTTTGGTAAGGGCTACTGGAAGGGAAAAGTTGGATCAACCTTGCAGACCATGTTTCCGTTAGCCATGGCGCAAATCCCAAGTGTAAACATCTACGACGACCATGATATAATCGACGGGTTTGGTTCGTACAAGGACAGAACAATGGCTCTGGACGTCTTCTCTTCAATTGGCAATGTTGCATATAAATATTATATGCTTTTCCAACATCACATGTCGTTGGAAGATCCCGAATACCTCGAGGATCCATCGTGGATTCTTTCAAAAGATGAAGGCATGTTCATCAAACAAAAGAGTCATTCTACCTTCATGAGTTTGGGGCGGGAAATTTCTTTGTTGGGAATTGACTGCCGCACAGAGCGCCGCCTCACTCAAATTGTGTCAGATGAAACCTATAAAATCATTTTCCTGCGTTTGAAGTCAGAAATCAAAAAAAGACCAGAGACCAAACATTTGTTGGTTATGTTGGGAGTCCCTATTTTGTACCCAAGACTTGTTTGGCTCGAGAAACTCTTAACTTCCGGATTGTTAAAACCAATCAAAGGATTAGCTACCAGGGGAGTCATTGCCAAAGGATTGGTGAACGAGTTCGATGGATCAATCGAGGTTTTAGACGATTTGAATGATCACTGGTGCTCCAAGCATCACAAGGCAGAAAGAAACAGTTTGATGAAAAATTTGACTGCGTTTGGTGCCAATAATGGTGTCAGAGTTACCATATTATCCGGTGATGTTCACTTAGGTTGTTTTGGCAGAATGAAGACGAAATTCCATCATTTACCACATGCACACTCTTTGATATCCGGCGACAAGGAATCACAAAATCGAAATGTTGCTGATCACCCTGAGCATGATCCGCGGTTGATTTTTAATGTTATTTCCTCTGCTATAATAAATGCGCCTCCCCCAGATGCGATGGCGAAACTTCTCAACAGCAGGTCAAAAATACATCACTATGATGAGTTTACCGATGAAGATATCTTACCAATTTTCACGTGCAATCCTGACGGATCTGCAAGACAAAATCATCAGTTCTTGAACAAAAGAAATTGGAGCGATTTGGTGTTTGTGAAGCAATCGCCAATGTACCGGGAAAAGGTTGGAGGCTCGAAGTTTCCAAGTCCTCTTTTCGAGAAAGAAGCTGCTGCCATGGCCCTGAAAACTGTTGACGAGAGATACGTGAAATATCCTATTTTGAGCGATTCCTTAGTTGCAACGTTACACGTTGAGGCCGATGGGAATGACCCTGAGGCTACTACAGCTTCTTACGAGGTCATGATTCCTGATTTGCAAGGGAAGTATGATTTGAAATCCACTGCAATCAAACATCTCTAGGGCTATGAGGAATCCTGTTTTGCATCCTTCAATTTTTGATTAATTGAAGGCTTTTTAAACAATTAAAGTACTAGTGCTTAGAATAAAATATATATATGTTCGATCAATTTTCAATTTAATGGAATGTCTACATTAGTCATTTGCTGTTCATATTTTGACAGTTGCAGCAACATCGACGAAAACTGCAGGAGAGAGCGAGCTGGCGATGCTCCCGACATTCGCGCCGAATACAAGAAAGCCTGCAGATCTTATCGTGCTTCTTGTATGTGCGTACTAAACATCCCAATAAGGAGATCTAAAGCAAATTTGTTTCTGTAACCTTAATAAGCAGCGGAAAGCATGATTAAGGAGGAATCAAACCCTAAACGGCAAAAGATCGATCATGACCCATTGTCAAACGTGCCCCGATCTATTGACGCTTGCCAGAGGTGTCGAACGAAAAAAGTGAAGTGCGACCAGAACTTTCCAACATGCTCCAGGTGCCACAAAGCTGGGGTCGACTGTGTTGGAGTGGACCGTGCCACAGGAAGAGCCATTCCGCGCTCATACATCCACCACTTGGAACAGAAAATTCTGTCATTAGAATCGGTCCTAAAGTCTCATGGACTTTCTATTGACGATACCCATTCTGCGTCGCCAACTCCTCTCACCAGAGCATACAGTGAGAAATCGACTACTCAACCTGTCAAAGTAATAAAAAACGAAGATGAGTTCACGGAACCCGTGCATGCGCGGGGGACTTCGGTGTACTTGGGTGCATCGCTGGGTATTACATTTGCTAGACTTGTCACTGCAGCGGTCAAGATGAAAGATCAAGGTACAAATTTCCGTGTAGACCCTCTGGAAAATCCAACTCCCATGGATTATTCTCCGGCGGTGCTACCACCAAAGTCCACCGCGCAACAATTTGTGCGTATTTATTTTAACCATGGAAATAGTCAACTTCCCATTTTGCACAGAGAAACTTTTCTTACGGAATGTTTTGAGCCTATCTATGGTAATTGGAAAGATGTTAATGTTTCCGATTCATCTCCCAAATCGAATGTCTCAGTTGACGAAACCTGGATTCATGAGTATAAACAACAAGTATCTCAAAATTTAGGTAACGGACATCTGACGACAGCAGGCTCTGTTTTACTTCATATGCCGACAAAAGTTCCCGAAAAGTTCCATAGACCCTTGTTTTATCTAAACATTGTCTTCGCCATTGCCTCATCGGTAAATCATCTTCAGTATGTGAACTCTATCAGTGAACAGTTCAAGAAGGCTGGACTTCAATACATCAGTTCCACTTATAGTAAGACGGATCCTTTAGAGCAATTACAGGCAAGACTACTCCTAGCCGTTTATTCGCTCATGCGTCCTTGTAAGCCTGGTATCTGGTATGTCATCGGTCAGTGCTTAAGAATTTGCGTGGACTTAGGGTTGCACAATAATGCTTCGGAAAAAAGCTTGAATGCAGATGCGTTTACCAAGGATAGACGGCGAAGGCTATTCTGGTGCACATATGCCCTCGACAGACAAATATGCTTTTATATGGGACGGCCCGTAGGAATACCTGAAGCATCTATTAGTACAAGGTTTCCTTCAGAGCTCGATGACGCCCTCATAGTCAAAGGCGATACAGCAGTAAAGGATTACTCTGAGATTTCGGATGGATCTGTCAGCTACAAAACTATCTCCATTTCGTTCTTTCGTATCAGAAGATTACAACTGGAGGTTCAAAGAATCTTGTACGAGGACGAAGAACTTCCGAGACGTTTTCACACATTGACTCAATGGAAAGAAGACGTGCAGGGTAGATTGGAGAATTGGTGGATGCATGCAAGCAATTTGAAAAGTTTCGCAGATGTGGATTTCCACGTCGAATTTTTTGGCCTCAATTATAATCACACACTATTGATGCTCAATGGGCTCTCTCCTAAATGCTTCAAACTCTCCCAAGCAGAGCTACTTAAGGTGGCAGATGCTCTGAAAAATCTAATGCTTTGCTATACAAAATTGTATATGAAGCGAGCCATAAACTACACATGGGCTGCGGTACACAACTTGTCTATGGCCGGAACCTCATTTCTTTATGCTCTCTATCATTCTCATAGCGCCCGATTGCTACACCCAAAGGAGGCGGTGATGAAGATATCTGAGGATACCATCACGGTTCTATCGCTGCTTATTGCTTCTTGTGATGCTGCAAGAGACTGCTCGCAGATGTTTCGCGTACTAACCGCTGCTATCCTTAAACTTCGATACAACGAAAGTGTGGATGGCTCTACGCTTGTAAAGGAGTCTTCAGACTCTCCACAGAGTGATACCGAAAACGGTGATTTCAATCGCAAATACTCCAATCCACACCATTATTTACAGAACTCTGATGAATTGAGGCTGGCAGGTCCAGCATTAGATTCTACCATGCGGAACACAAACGGTTCTGGATACAATTCGCGTTTCAACTGGATTCCACGCGGCGCATCCGAAGGAATGGAGCTCAGTAATGAAACACAAAACGATGCGCTTATCCAAGCAAGTAATCTTGAAGAGTTTTTTTTGGAGGTTGCTAACCTATCCCCGGCTGCATCCACACGTGACTTTTCCGAAGGTTCCTTGCCAGACCACACACCAGGGATGGAAACGACAACATCCGATAGAAAGCTTCCCGCCAGAGAAGGAAAGCGTATCTTCGAGTTGTTTCACCTGCTACCAAATGAGCCAATCTGGGACCAATTTTTCACTAATATGACAGAAGATCATATCTTCAAGATGGAAGAAGACGCAATTTGATTCCGCTCTCAAATATTATTTAATTTAGCTATTGCAATAATCGATTTGACTTTTGTCCCTAGTATTGCCTTTTCGTTCACGCTGTGACATTCTAAAGCATTGATGGATTTTCCATCGTAGAATCCAAAGATATCAACGATGACCCCAGGCGAAAAGTCACAATTGTTTGAGGAGTTCGAAACAAAATCTTTCATATCTACCAAAACAACGGTGTCCTCCTTGCTTCCGATGTTATCGAGGTCGATCTCGGTGCAAAGTGGCTCGATATTGGGGACCTGACAAATCGCGAGAATCCCTTTTACGCAGTCATAGCTTACTACTTGAGCAATGATACGAAGCTGTTGCCGGGAGAGTTGAGACGCTTTAGGATAGTAAAGCGGTATTTTTGGAGGCTCAAGAATTAATCTCGTCATTTTCTCTCCTGCCGATGCATTGAATGACCCAGAGAAGGAACGTGTTTCCAAAGCAGCCTGACGCGCGTCTCTCAGGTACCGCCCACCAATGCGCTTCCCTGTGTTTTTTCCTCTTCGCACTTACCCACATGGGCGCGTTAGTCAAGGATCACTTGACAATATCTTTAGTTTTTCAATCACGCGTCTATCATCCATAATGGACCGGCTCAATCTGGATGTAGGTGAAAAGCAATTTCATAGAGTAACACATGACTTCAATGCGGCTTCCAAGAATAAATCACTCTATACGCTAGGGAGTCAAAGAAACTATACGCGTCAGTTTTTCTCAATGTATGAACACCGGCTCAAGATGCTCAAACCACGAGTCGACCGCGAGGCCAACCGAATTTGGGGGCACAATACCCGCGAGGTTAATGGAACGTTTATACAGCACAAGGACAAGATTCTAGATATAGTTTCAGGAGAGTTATGCTGGGTATCTGGAACGATCTTCGCAGACATGAAGCACAAGCTAAACGTCTTGCATGACGTGGAACGAGGCACTGACGATATGCTTCCAACTATGCCCCAGAAATATGTTGACAACGAAAACGATGCCGTTGTCATGATTGAGGATGAAAGTGGCCGTGCAATTCTTCACAACCCTGATCTTTTGCGAAGTTCGGGGTTGGTCACAGGATGCGTGGTTGGTGTTCTTGGAGTTGAAATACAGGCAGGCATTTTTGAAATTATGGAAATCGCATACCCAAGTCCTGGGCCTCAAGAGGAGTGGTCCGTTGCCCTGGCAGAGGAGGAAGAGTGGGTGGCGTTCATTTCTGGATTGCATATAGAAGAAGAGACTTCAGGTGATCTTCGTTTGCCAATATTTCAGCAGTGGATTTGTGGAGAATTAGGCGGTGAAGAAGACTCAGAATTCGCTCTGAAAGTTTCGCGTCTAGTGATCGTGGGTAATAGCATTGCAAAATCTGCCGCTACTGACAGCACGGATTATCTGACCAGTAATAATTTCGGCTCCAAAAACACTAGCCGTTTTCTGGCTGAATCTTTGATTGTCTTTAATGACTGGCTTGCGGAGATACTATCATCTGTGCCGGTGACTATTCTTCCTGGTGAATCTGACCCATGCGAGATCTGTTTGCCACAACAACCGATGCACCGATCTCTTTTCGGAAAAAATTCTAAGTTTGTGAATACAAGCACCCTAACTACTCTTACAAATCCCACGTGGTTAGAGAATGCTGATGGCCTAAGAGTGTTAGTCACCTCTGGTCAAAATATCGATGACATGAGCAAATATTCACTGGCTGGTTTCGCCGGCCTGAAAGAAATTTTGAATGCTATGTCAAATACTATGAAGTGGCAGAACTTCATTCCCACAGCCCCTGACACACTCTACTGTTACCCATTCGAAAATCAAGACCCGTTCACGCTTGATGAAACCCCACACCTATACGTTGTTGGGAATCAAACGGAGAGTGGCTCTGATACTGTCAAGTTGAATCAGAACAATGTAAAATTAGTCAGTGTTGCCGATTTCAAGAGGACAGGCGAAGTGACTTTGGTGAACTTCAAGACCCTTGATGTCAAAACAATCTCATTCTAAGAGTTGCGAACAGTTACGAAAATTGTCCAAACTGAAACGTGAATTGAAGAGCTCAATCATTATATCATATCTCAAAAGTCTATGAGAACATGAGTTATTTATACAGAAATCGCTATGATTGCATAGGGTCTTAGGTCAAAGTAATTTACTTTTCAAGAGTCTTTCGAATTGGTGGGTGCGAAAGGAGCAGTGCGCCTCCACCTGAACTAAAAGTCAACGTCCGCGAACGCTAGGACGCAATCACTTTATAAGGGGGCAGCAAATCCATTCAACGAATATAAATATCTTTATTTTTTAGAGTTTAGAATATGAGTTCTTCAAGTGTATTCTTATAGAGTAGAAAAACACCTGTCTTCAAGATGTATCATCACATACTTGCGTCTATTTATAGCATGTGGTGTTGCTTGGGCCTGAACTCTAAAGTCGCCGGCTTGCGCGACCGGGCCCAATTACATAGTACCACATCAGAAAACAATCATTACATCCACAATTCAGAGTAGATATGCGAGTGCGAGGGTCTAGCAGAGATATTAAAGCAAGAGTGAAAGTGCAAACTGCTTTTTAAATTTTAAATTGCAATTCTATAGATCGTTTCGCTTTGTAATATGCTCAATTTCGGTACGCCTGTAACGTTCGTAATACGAGATATGAAGTCGCAGCGCGCAGCTAAAATTCACACATCTCTGGCCCCGGGAACCCACCTTTTGCCACTTAAAAACTTAAACCATGAAGCTACTACTTGTATCGATTAGGTCAATTGAAGAATTCTTTACATAGTGTATATTATGGAGGTCATTAATTCGCTCCAAAAAAAAAATTACCGTCAACGTGGTCACCACATAGCCCCTGTAGTCCCGAGTCCAAGCCTCAACAGCCCGAAGCAAGTGGTGCGCTACCCCACGCCAGCGCGGGAGGGCGAGCGTGCTCTAGGCCGTGAAAACGGTAAGAACGGAAAAAAAAAAGCAAGGGCGAAATACCGGACCGCAGGCCCTGCGCATGCTTTAGGTGACACCGACAATTTTCGCTCTCTCTTCTTCGGGTTTATCTATCTATTTATCTCCGCTCTTTACCTAAAATTGCCTTCTGGGATCCCCGCCCTCATCTTGTCTTCAATCCCTAGAACTGATCACTTATCATTATTTTATTTTTCCCTTCATCCTTCCAATCATTTTTTTGAATCAGTTGGGCGGCAGAATTGATCTCGCGTTGCTGTTCGAAACGTGACACTCTTTCAGAATTATTCGTTTCGTTGACATTCTCTGAGTTCCCCCGAATCGAATTTCATTTCAGGCGCTTATTCTTAGCTTACGCCCGCTTTTTTCAAACCTCGTATTCGAGAAATCCTCGGACCGTCAACACAAGGATTGGGAATCCACAGCGCGTCTTTAAAGTCACCCCATCGAGCTTCCTTTTCTTGTCATTGCGTTACAACCACAATCTTTCTAAAGTTAATTGCGCTACATATTGTGAAATTCTCGCTCAAGCTACCCCAAACTGCCCGAACTCGAATCACAGGAACTTCTCCAACCTAAGTCGAAAGCTCATTTAAACGAATCATGTCACAATCACCACCTGATTTTTCTCATGGAGGATCCCGTAAGACGAAAACCTTACACATTGCACACCGGCGCTCTCCAAGCGATTTGACTACTCTTATGGTGGAGCAATATAACCTCCAGCGACAATTGGAAGCCGTGCAGTCGCAGCAAAAGATCTTGCTACAGCAGCAACAACATCAATTACAGCAGTCGTCCTCGTTACAATTTCAATCAAACGATACTTACAGATCGCACTCGCGAACTTCATCTAGCAGCACACCAAAATTGGCGTTGGCGCCGTCGAACCCACAGCAAACTCACGTCCGCAGACACTCCTTGGGCCTCAGTGAGGCTAAAAAAGCTGCGGCAACACAGAAGCAATCAAATCTCGCTTCTCTTGGTGGTCCTTCTTCTCTGCTTGAGACGTCTCCAATCAGTCCTCAACTCTCTGCGCTGGATAGCATTGGTGGGTACCGATTCCCCAACATTCAAGATAATGAGAATGGCGCATCTTCAAACAGCATTGGATCAACTACCAAACCATGGTCGCAGGGCTTGCCGGCGTTTAAATTTCCAGCAGAAACACACACCGGCCTTCTTCCACCGGCCCCGACCTTTGGCCAGCCTTCCCCAGAACGCGGTCACCAGCGTCGTGGATCACACTACCGCTCCTCCTCCCGCAATTTTGAGTCCCTGAGCAATATCAACTCAAATTGGCGGTCGCAGCAACTGCCTATGGGTGGAACTGGTCACCAACGGAATTCTTCCAACACTAATTTGAGCCCACCGTCAGTTTTCGTTCCAGGGCACAAATACAAGAGCAGTTCATATGGTGGAAACTCTTCTATTTCTTCTCTTTCAAATTTTGCTCCCAATGGAACCAATAGTGGAAACGGGAGAAAGTCGCTTTTCGCCCCCTACTTACCACAGTCATCCCTTCCAGACTTGATTAGTGAAGGGCGTCTCGTCACAGGAATTTTGCGCGTGAACAAGAAAAATAGGTCTGATGCGTACGTGTCGACTGACGGTCTTCTAGATGCGGACATCTTCATTTGTGGCTCGAAAGATAGAAATCGTGCTTTGGAAGGTGATTTCGTGGCCGTGGAGCTTCTTGCCGTTGATGAAGTCTGGGAATCAAGGAAAGAGAAAGAAGAGAAGAAAAGGAGAAAGGACAACATCACGACAAAGTCAAATGTTGTTTCTGTCCTTAGCGACGATATACACAATGACGCCACATCGATTCTGGTGGTGGAATCCGACAAGCTCGAATCTGAGCCAGAAGGTCTTGGCCGAAGAGGATCCTTGAAGCAAAGGCCAACCATGAAAAAGAATGACGATGTCGAGGTGGAGGGGCAGGCTTTGTTATTGGTTGAGGAGGAAGAGATCAACGATGAAGTGAAGCCTTTATACGCGGGACATGTAGTGGCCGTTGTTGATCGCATCCCTGGTCAGATCTTCGCAGGTACGTTAGGTTTGTTGAGACCAGCACAGGCAGCGCAAGCTGCAAATGACAAGAGGTCAGGCAAAGATCCGTCTGTTCAGACTCCAAAAGCTCCAAAGATTGTTTGGTTCAAGCCGCTCGATAAACGTGTTCCTCTCATTGCGATCCCTACCGAGCAAGCTCCAAGAGACTTCGTTGATAATCATGAAAAATACGCTGATCAACTTTTTATCTCGTCCATCAAAAGATGGCCCATCACTTCCTTGCACCCATTCGGCACTCTTGTAACCAGATTGGGCAAAACCGATGATCCCGCAGTCGAAATCGACTCGATTCTCAAAGACAACAATTTTTCGGCGGATGAGTATCCCTCGGAATCCGAGCAAGATGGCTCATACTCTTCATTCTTTTACGAGCCACTTCCGGATGTTAACAAGGAGCTCGACAGCGGAAATAGAACCGAGTACTTGACTGAGTATATTGTTTCGCTCACCCAAAATAACCAGTTCGTCGATCATGCGATGCATGTGAAAAGATTAAATGAAACAAAAATTGAGTTGGGCTTTCATTGTGTCGATATCTCATTTTTCGTTCAGCCGGGAACACTGTTGGAGAGAAAGGCTAAGAAGCGATCTTTGTCGGTATTTTTGCCTCAAAAAGCATCTCATTTGTACCCACTGCAATTGAATAAAGCGATATCATTCAAAGAGAATGAGAAAAATCTAGCTATTTCAGTTGTGTTCGAGATCGATACCTCTAATTTCGAAGTGGAGAACGTGAGTATCAATGAGTCTGTGGTGGTCCCTAAATCTTTGGTTTCGTACGACGCCGTTGATTCAATATTGCTGCTGGAACCAGTTGATGGAATTTCATCCGCGACATCTGACTACATCAAAACCTTTGCACTCATCGCAAAGGAGTTTCGCAGGAAAAGGTTGCAGGACAGATCGCTTGGAATCTCTCCAAGCATGCCATTGTTGGAGCAATTGGATGACCAAAAAGTGAAATTGCATGTAAACATTTTTGAGCAAAGTCGTGCCTATCTGGTAATTTCAGAAATTGGCTACAAGGTCAATGCTACAATTGCTCGAAAAATCCATTCTCAGTTGGGCGATTTTTCATTCTTGCGTCGTCATGCATTGCCAACCTTACAGAAGATAGAAGCTTTTGTTAGAAAGGCAAAAAATCTCGGTGCTGAGATGGATGTAAGTTCATCTGCGTCGCTACAAAAATCGATTATTTCCATCGAAGATCCCTTGAAAAGACAATGCATCGAGACGCTTTTGTACAAATGCATGCCAAGTCCAAAATACTTCATAGCAAAGCATCAGGATCGCGAGACTTTCGGGCACTATTTCTTGAACTTGCCTCTTTATACGCATTTCACCGCGCCTCTCAGAAGATACGCAGACTTAGTGGTGCATAGGCAGCTTAAGTCAGTCATCAATGATCAGGCGCACGATTACTCGCCCGATATCGAGTCCTTGAAATCGATCTCGGATTACTGCAATTTCAAGAAAGACTGTGCTGCGAACGCACAGGAGCAGGCCATTCATCTTCTCTTATCGCAAACTATCAACGATATGGGCGAACATGCGGGACAGTTGCTTGTAATGGGAACCGTCATACAGGTATATGAATCATCTTTTGACGTAATCGTTCCTGAATTTGGCATCGAGAAACGTGTTCATGGTGACCAATTGCCATTAGTTAAGGCTGAATTTGACAAGAAAAAAAGGGTGTTGTCATTGTTCTGGGAGAAAGGTGTGGATTCGGCAACCTACATTCCTCCGGATGAAAAGTCGAGCTTGAGTTACCGGAGGTCTGTGAAAAACAAGTATCGCGCTTCTGCTGTGGAAGCTGCAGAGATTCAGAGTTCTATTCTCAAGAAACAAGAAACTATTGCTCCAGAGACCGTTTTGAAAAAGTTGGCTAGTATTGACATGAAGGCTCCACTGTTTAGAAGTTTATCCCAACTGGTATCCAGTTCCGATACTGAAGGTGTGTTGACACCTTATCTCAAGGATTGTATCACGAAAATTGAGAGCAATAACTTCATTCAGGAGGTTCGGGAATTGAAGCAAATCCCAATTCTTCTAAGAGCAGAGATCGGAATGTCTTTACCGTGCTTGACAGTGAGAGCGTTGAATCCTTTCGCTTAATGCGGCATGATAGCTGAATCTGTCAATATTTTATCAATGTAAGATTAGGTTTATCCATCGCAAGGTTGTGAGTAGTTTGAATGCATAACTAGGTTGAAGAGTATGCTCATCGAAAATATTTTAATTACATCTTAATTGTAGAGTAGTACTTGAATATACCAGAACAAATTAACAAATTCAGGTTGAGTTTTTCGTGAGATGAATGCAAGCGAAGGGCTGTCGCGCATAATTTTAAACAACTCGAGATCAAATTAATCGAGGTAACTCTGCGTTCTTGGCAGTGCTTTGCTTTTTACAAAAAAGAAAAGAGATTGCTTCGCTCCATCATACCATTTTTGATCAGTAAAGGATGATGTATAGCCTCGACCTGCGGAAATTATGATCCACTAGATGCGCATTCGGTCTTGCAACTCTATTCAAAAACAAGTCTGAGGTAGTATGAATGTGGCTTAACGAAATAATTACGTGAATCGATAACTTTCATCAACAATTACTTAGAATTTTTTTTTTTGGTCATCTGAAAAGAGAAAGAAACAAATACACAATATAAAGAGGAAATGCTGCGGCAAGCCATTCATTCTAGTATTAGACGTAGTGTATTAAGTATGCGCGGGATTTGAAATAGCCTATCCTCAATAATCAGCAAATCGCCACAGGAGAGCTCACCCAAAAGTTTTATTCCACGGTTCATTACTTTCTCTATTTATTGAGGCTTTGAGAAATCTACGCCGATCAGTCCTTCTTTTGGAAATCGAGATCTTTACGAGGGGCTCGTGCAGGTAAGATGTGCTTTTGTAAGAAGACCTGCACCTAAGCTAAGCAGTGTACATGAATCAGTCATTCGATTCGATCTGACGCGCACGGGATGGACAAACCTCGCAGTGGATCGGGCCTTGCAGATATTTTTGAGGGTGTGCAGTGTGCACTCTCTCATAACTTTTCTTCTTTTTCACGTTGCTGAAAAACATCAAAATAATGTCACAGGATGCCAATTATTCCCCAAATGGGATCTTACATCCAACGTCAAAGCGGGCAAAGAAGTCTCCGGCCGAAGAAGTCGTGTCCAGAGAGTTTGGTACCCCTTTACAGACTAGAGTGGCCTCTCCATGCACATTGAATCCCCCCATAGATAGTGATGGTTTATCCTGGCCATCTTTGGGAGCTAGGCTGCGGATAGAGCAAACTCCCGAAGAAGCAAAGCAGCGCGAGTTACGAATTGCTGGCGCTGTGAAGACGATTCTCAGTGAGTTGGGCGAGGATGTCGAGAGGGAAGGACTTTTAGAAACACCAGAAAGATACGCGCGAGCGATGCTATATTTCACGAAAGGTTACGAGGACAACATTCGCGATGTCATCAAAAGAGCCGTGTTCGAAGAGGATCATGATGAAATGGTGATTGTGCGTGACATCGAGATCTATTCATTATGCGAGCACCATCTCGTACCCTTCTTCGGTAAGGCCCATATCGCCTACATCCCCAATAAGCGTGTGGTGGGCCTCTCGAAACTCGCCAGATTAGCCGAGATGTACCTGCGTAGATTCCAAGTGCAAGAGAGATTGACCAAGCAAATCGCCATGGCTCTTTTAGAAATTTTGAAACCTCGCGGAGTGGCCGTGGTTATCGAGGCGACGCACATGTGTATGGTAAGCAGAGGCGTCCAGAAGACCGGGTCGCTGACTACCACAAGCTGCATGCTTGGCTGTTTCAGGGAGAAACAGAAAACCAGAGATGAGTTTCTTACCCTTTTGGGCAGAAGATGATGTCTTCTCTAATTATTGTCCTCATGGAGCTTCAACCTCCTTAACGATTTCATGATTCACCTCATACTTCATTCAATTCTTGCCTTAGACATGACAAACTCTGACAAATACTCGTAATAGAAAGTAAAGTTCAGTGTGAAATTGATAGGAATTACTTAAAGTGTCTCTATAAGTTGCGCAACCTGCAAAACTGTTTCGTCGTCTCCGTATTGACCCATGACCTGAACTCCGCAATCACCGTTACCGCAAGGGACAGATATCGCTGGGAGTCCTGCCATAGATGCTGGTACAGTGAAAACATCGTTGAGATATTCGTTAAGAAAAGTTTCCTTTCTTTGATCCGCGTACTCGTCGAATGTCGGGGCCTTGCCAAATACTGTGGGTCCAATGAGTACATCGATTATTCCCGTACTGGTTGTGTCCTGTCCCCAAAGAAAATTAGGGTGTCTAAAAATTTGATCGAATTCATTGACAATCTTCTTTCTGTGTTGCGTTGCTTTGAAGTAGTTTGCTCCACCTTCAGAAGACAACGTGTAATTGCCTAAAATTACCCTTCGCTGAGCTTCCACGCCCAATCCTTTGGTTCTTTTCTCGATCATGACATCATTGCAATCCTGGCGCGTTTTGCGTGAGCCAGAGTTTTTGGGTATATCGTCTGTACCGAAGCGTAAACCGTCATATCGAGAGAGATTAGACATGGCCTCTACTGTTGCCAAAGTGTAGTATGGAGATAACAGCTTGTTTACTGATTCAATGGATACAGGCCGTACCGTATGGCCTAAGTTCATTAGTCCCTGCAATACCAGCTCAATAGCCCCTAGCGTTTTCGGATCGAGTTCTGCGAGAAGGTATTCTTGCGGCACACCTATCTCGAGCTTCTCTCGGTTACATTTTTTCTGTTTTTGCGAGATAAGTTCTCGTATTGACGATGGCATCGAAGTGATATCTTTCTCATCGTATTGATCAAGTACTGAAAAAACCCGTCTTGTCAAATCAACTTTTTTGCTGAAAATTCCAACACAGTCAAAGCCTTGAGCATAGGGAACCACGCCGTACCTGGATATCCTGCCATAAGACGGCTTAAATCCTACAATACCGCAGTAACTGCCCGGCTGACGGACTGATCCACCCGTGTCTGTCCCTAAGGCAAAGTCTACGTAGCCAGCAGCTACAGCAGCTGCAGAACCACCTGACGAGCCGCCTGAAATATGCTTGTCATTGTATCGGGGATTGACTGTGGGACCATGACTGGAGAATGTCGTTGAAGATCCCATGCCAAATTCATCCATGTTTACCTTGCCAACAAGGGTCAGACCTGCATTATCAAGCTGTGTTATAACAGAAGCATCGAATGGACTTCTGTAGTCATTTAGAATCGCAGATGCGCATGATGTAGGCTCTAGCAATGTGGAGATGTTTGCCTTAGCGGCATATGTGGTGCCTTCAAGAGGGCCCTTTAGTGGCGAGCGGGCCTTCAAATTGCGTCTTGAAACGTAGCAATTATAAAGGTCTGGAACATGTTTATTGTGCCTTTGAAGCGTTGGCCGAATCATTTACAAGTGGCAGTATGGGCGATTATTCTTGATGTAGATAAACCAAACGTAGCGGAATAGCAGTGCTCTGTGTACACTCTATGGTGTGTGTATAAGGTTCAATGGAGAACCAGCTATTTATTCTCTTATTGAAGATGCTGGCCTGATTCCCGTTTACTAATGGCAGATATGACAATTTTTTTTGAATGTAGAGACTCGATGATAATAACTTGCCCTAATCTAATCACTCGATCTTTTATACACTCAATCGTTACGAAACGCTCTGAATCAAGGATGAGCCTACTAAACAACGTGCTACTCGGAGTTCGCAGAGTGAACAGGATTTCTCTTCGAATATGTCTACCGACATCATAGAGTCTGCTTTTTTCAAAAAATCCTTGCTCCTTCCGTATGGTCTTTCATGAGCCCAACTCTAGTTCCATTGTCATCAGATCACATTTCTTCATTGTCTACAAATATTACCGATACTGATAAATCGGCTTTCTTGGAAAAAGTTCTCGAATTATAGGAATATAAACTATAAGAGGCAATCCTTGGAGAAATTTCCAGAATCCAGTTGGTCCTGAAATTTCAAAGCTGACATCACTGATATTCAATAAACCTTGTGCCTGCATATTGTCCGCTGCCACCATCTCTACACATATGATATTACACATATCTACGTTGAAAAAAGAATTTCCCTTCAGTAGAGGGTGGATTCAACGGAACTTGGTTTTGATTGATACAAAAGCACCAAAACAAGTAGCCCCATAGTGTCAATTCGAAATATGTCAAGAATCCGTGCTCTCTGGATGTACGGGTCTGACTAACCAAAATTTACCATGATAAATCGCTCATTGCAGCCGTTCCTAGATACGAAGGATTTTTCATCAATCATGTCTACTTCAATTACTGCCGACTCAGGCAAAACCACACTTGCATTGGTGAACAATCTCAAGTTGACCATTGCAGCTTCAGCATTCTCGCCCAAAATTGAAGTATCTTCTTCTGAGGACTCGTCCGTTCGCCTCACAAACAAAACCACTGGCTTTGAACTCGTGGAACCTAATGCAATCGTTAGATACTTGGCAAACGACTTCAGTGATGATTTAATTTTCAGTGTGGATGAAAAAGAGGTATATTCTGCTTATAAATCGAATGATATAACTCAGATCATCGGCGTACTTAGCCAGATCCGGGCCCCTGAAAGCGTGGAGCTCTCGGCGGCTAATATTGTACTTTTTGCCGCAATCTTTCCCTTTATTAAGGAGTTGGAAAACTTGAAAGCTTGGTTCAACGAGTTTCTGAGTTTGAAGGAGGTTGAGATGGGTTCAAAGAAGGCGACATCCATTACCGTCATCGAGCGGGTGGCACCAAAGGCAACGGGCGAAAGTCATGTGCGCTCCGGATTCACGGTGAAAAAGGCCGACGACAGTATTATTCCAAAGGATAACGAAAGAAACATCTTGATCACATCGGCTTTGCCATATGTAAACAATGTCCCTCACTTGGGTAATATCGTGGGATCTGTTTTATCTGCCGATATTTACTCAAGATACGCCAAGAACCGTAACTATAATGCGTTGTATGTTTGTGGCACGGATGAGTATGGTACTGCTACAGAGACAAAGGCCTTGGAGGAGAAGATGACACCTAAAGAATTGTGTGACAAATACCACAAGGTCCACAAGGAGGTTTATGACTGGTTTGACATTGGTTTTGATTATTTTGGCAGAACCACAACTGAGTTGCAGACCGAGATCGCTCAAGACATTTTCATGAAGTTGTACAATAATGATTTCTTAGAGGAGCAGACTACCGAACAATTGTACTGTGAAGTGCATAAGGCTTTTTTGGCAGACAGATATGTTGAGGGTACTTGTCCTAAGTGTTCATACGAAGATGCCAGAGGTGACCAATGTGACAAATGTGGCAATTTATTGAATCCATTGGAATTGATCAACCCGCGGTGCAAGCTCGACAATTCCAAACCAGTTGCTAGAAATTCTACGCATGTTTACCTCAAATTGAATGAATTGGAGCCCGACTTGAAGAAATGGGTCGAAGAAGCCGCCGAAAAGGGACAATGGTCCAAAAACTCCAAGACTATCACAAATTCATGGTTGAAGCAAGGCTTGGAACCCAGAGGTATCACAAGAGATTTGAAGTGGGGAACTCCTGTGCCTTTAGAAAAATTCAAGGACAAGGTTTTATACGTTTGGTTCGATGCCACTATCGGATATATTTCAATCACGGCGAATCTTTTCAAATCCAAAGATGACACTGAAAGTTGGAAAAAGTGGTGGAAGAACCCGGAAAATGTTGACTTGTATCAATTTATGGGTAAAGACAATGTGCCATTCCACACTGTCGTCTTCCCGGCTACTTTGATCGGTACCAAAGACAAGTGGACTAAATTACACCATTTGAATACCACGGAATACTTGCAGTATGAAGACGGCAAATTTTCCAAGTCTAGAGGTGTGGGTGTGTTTGGTAATAATGCTAAGGAAACTGGAATTTCTCCTTCGGTGTGGAGATACTACTTGGCATCTGTTCGTCCTGAGACTTCAGACTCGCACTTCTCTTGGAAGGAGTTTGTAACGAAAAACAACTCGGAACTTTTGGCGAACTTGGGCAATTTCGTGAACCGTTTGGTCAAATTCGTCATCGCCAAGTATAATGGCGTCATTCCTCAATTCGACACGAAGCACGTTCCCAAATACGATGAGTTTGAGAACGATGTCAACAATTTGTTGAAATCATATATCGAAAACATGGAGGCCGTCAACATCAGACGCGGTTTGGAGATTGCCATGAGCATTTCGTCGCGTGGTAACTCCTTTTTACAAGACAATAAGTTGGACAACTCTCTATTCTCAGAGTACCCTGATGTATCTGACGGTGTTGTCGGAGTTGGTTTGAACTTAATCTACCTTGTTTCGGCTGTCATTTCTCCATTCATGCCATCCACCAGGGACCAGATCTGCGAAGTATTGAACGCGCCGTCCTTATCGATCACAGACAAGTTTGAACTTGTGTTAGAACCCGGACATAATATTGGAAAGGCCCAGTATCTTTTCAAGAGAATTGAAGAGAAAAAAATCGACGAATGGAAATCTTTGTACGGTGGAAAACAACAAAAATGAGTGAGTGAAATTTGTTTTGAAATAGCTCTCTGAGTTTGCATCGTTTCATACATCAGTTCAGTGGACATCGTATCAATTTCACTAAATAGTCATATAGATTTTATTCTTAATTTCATCTTTTATACAAGTTCTGGTTCGATTAGTAGGAACAATGGCTCAGTCGTCGAATTCATCAACATCGTCCTTCATCAACAGATTGACGTCATCGGAGCTTATATCTATTTGCTTTCTGTCCCAGGCTTCAAGCTTGCGGTCATCGTGGGAGCCCCCACCCGTTATCGCTCTGAGGAGGTTCACTTTGTAGTCCTTAGGCTGCTTGCTTAATTCAACGGGTTCTCTCTTGAACTCTTTGGTTCCGGGCTCATGCCCAATGCTTTGACCAACTCTCACAAGAGTTTCGACGCATTGTTTCGAGTTATTCACTAGATCGGAATCAAAAGTGAATTTGGATTTCTCGAACAATAGCAATACAGTTGAACCTCCAAATTTGAAATACCCGATCTCATCACCCCGCTTCACTTTCTGGCCCTCTTCAACTGTGATCACCGTGGACCCGACCATCATGGCACCAACTCCTACCAAAATGACCGTCCCAAAGTTGGATGTGTGGATCGGAACAATGACCCGAACATTTTCACCGTAGACATCTAAATCTGACCTGATTGCCATCGGGTTGACAGTATAGTACTCGCCTTCGATGTATTTTAATGGGCCAATAACGCCGCTCACGGGGGAATGAAATCTGTGATAGTCTTGTGGGGCTAGACGAAAGATCCCGATGCAGCACTTACTAGGTTTGTATAAGTCTGATTTTTCTAAATCAGCAAAGTTGCCATTGAATAATTTGGGTATAGTGAAATTTCTTCCCTTAATCCAAAGCTCCGTTGCATCATCAACGGATATGAAAGTCGTACACCGGCAATCGGCTGGGGAGACAGCAACATTATCATCATGTGGAGCCTCGATGGGCCTGGCGCCAGGTTTGAGCTTTCTGTAAAAAAAATCATTAAATGTGGCAAATTGAGTTGGGTCCGTGAGAAGACAGTCGCTCAAGTCAAGTTTGTGAAACAGTATGAAGGACTGAATATCTTTAACCAGCGATGGATGATCAAATTTGGCGCCTTGTTTCACACTCAATCTTTTTAAAAGAGATCTTATTCTCTTGCTTTTTGCTTTATCAAGACCCTTGTAGAGTAGTCGAATGCCTAATCTAACCGTAACACTCATCTTTTCCTCTCCGACGAGACCGGTTGATCTGTCTTGAACCAAGATATTGGCGGAATTGCTACCAAGTTTATACTTTCCATATGTCAATTTAATCAAGAATTTCGAGAACCATCTTTTGGAAGCAATTTGGGGTGTGACATATGATGATACAAGGAGCTTATTGACTATACTCCAGTCCTTAGAGGCACATATTGCGACATGAGTGATGATGTCAAGATCATCCTTGTGACTCAATCTCTTGTGCGTACATATCGGACATCTTTCTATCTCGAAGATTTTATTTTCAAGATCCGTTTCCTGAAGAACATATTCCTCCAAACTATCCACCACTTCCTCGTGCGTTAGCTTGTCACCACCCCAAGATGATCTTCCCAACTTGTGGAAAAAGTCCCCGACAATCTGATCACTATTAGAGCACCCTAAAGTATCGAGAAACGAGATCAATTCGATATAATCCAACATACCAGAATTCTCTTCAACATTGTATTGCTCCAAAAGAACTTTCCAGAAGTCTCTGCGCAAGTTCTCGTATGTGAGGTATCTTGCACGAATCTTTAGCGATGAATTGTATTTGGTGGCCATTTTCTCATCATTCAAAGTCAATGAAAGATTCAATGTTTTGAATAGAGATGTATCGACGTACAGGACTGTAGTTCGCCTCCGCAAAAACTTTTTCTTTCGGCTTTTTACGATATCAGCATCATCTGCAAGTTCTATTGCAGGGTTTAGCGATGATAAGTCTGAAAGAGACAGAGATGGCGATTTTGACTCGTGAGTTTCTCCATTTAAATTAAGCGTTGCCATTTCAGGGACCTGGGTGTTATCTGGCATAGTCGAACCATCGATCAGAGATTCTCCGGCTATGGTCATCAATTCTTTCATGGGAATGGACACCTCGGCGACTTGGTCGTGGTATGAGAAATGGTCCTTATCGAAGACAGAAAACTGCAAATTGTAATTCACCTCATTGTCTAAAACCTCAAAGGCAAGCCTCTCGTTAAAGATTGGGTTTAGTTTGTGCCGTTTCCAGCTCGTTCGAAATGTCTTTTTACCAAATGTCACCACAACAAACGGGTCCATATCGAAAGTCGTCCGCGTGAAGCTTTTTATTGGTGGTAGATTCGAACAAGATGCAATTTCTAAGAATAAGACGCCCTTAACATCTCGATTTTTAAGTTCGTAGTTTGTTTTCACTTTATGCTTTCGCCCTCTCAAAAGGCGAGATTTCAGCTCCTTTTGATCGGATAATGCATGCTTACTATTATACAATCCCCCATCATGTAAATTTGAAGCCTCCGAAGGAGTTGACAGAAAGTCTGATTCCGATGGTGCGCTTTCGTCGGATTCTAAGTTGTTTCCAGTAATGGGGAGAAACTCATTAGCGTTTGCTTCAAGCATCAATGGATAATGATTGTCGGTGAGCAGCGATGCTCGCAATGGATTCATTTGAGCATCTGAGACAGAATCGAGCTCCGAAAAATCTGAGCCGCCACTGAACTGAAAGGCGCTGGCATTATCGGAGTAGAATCCTTGATCATTCACTTTATTAGCAACGCCAGAATCTGCATAAATGAGAGACTCTTTCCATTGGTTGAATGCTGTGCTAAGCTCGGTATCTTTGGCTAGCAAACCTTCGTGTTGAGACTCGGAGACTGTTGGCGCCTCAACTTTAATTTGTGGTGTATTCAAGCCGTCGGGATTCTTACCGACGAGTGTCTTCGGCACGCTCGAATCTTGTGTAGTACTGACATGTTTTCTCTTTCCGAACACTAGATCAAACAGCAAGAGTATCGATCCTGTAACAAATCCACTTCTGACCTCAGACAGATACAATTTATACCACGTGGGATCTGTCTGTACTTTCGTATCGTTGCCGAAAATATCCCGTATTCGTACTCTCACCTCACCCAAGTATGTTTTTGTCCCGCCACTCCGGTTCCACACAGAAAATACTACAAGATCGGTAAAGTCGCCAAAGTGCAATGGAATTGATAATGTTTCGTCCCAGCTCGGATGGCTTGTATTCATTTTACGCTTACATCGCTTCGTGTAAGAGTTATATTGCACCATGAGGCTGGCATTTACCTGTTTGAGTTTATCGGGAGATCCTGCGACGAAGAGGTCAGCCGCCCTGTAGGCATTAACCCGTAGATAAAGTGGCGCACTTTTGTCCTTGCGCTTAAATTTCATTGCTTTTCTCTATAATAATATTCCACTAACAAATCGAAAAATTCCGGCGGCTGTTGGACGTGCGTAATTACAGGAAATGATCTGCAATTGCGCATGACGCCAATTCCTGCGGCACTGCGAATCTTGCGAACTTTCCCGCGATGAAAAATTGTGGGGTCTTAAGTGTTGCGAATACCCCCTTCGCTAAAATAGGACAACTCACCTTTTGAAGAATAATTTGAAAAACAAGATTGGTCTAGAAACATGCTTCTGATATAAGTGATAAAATGAGTTTTCTTTTTTTTCTTTTTTTTGTCACCATGTCATACCTCAATGTTTTCACTGGAGATGTTGCTTTCTTATGAAAATCATGGAGTTTTCAGACTCTGCGAGTGAGCACAGGAATTGTGACGAAAATTGCATGATAATGTCCTAACAAATAAGGTTAGCTTCATTGAGTCAGTTTAAAAGGTTCCCTTACTTGAATTTTTTTTTTCGCATCGCGAATTGGGCAGGGAAGGTCAACTCGCTACTCGAAATCAATTTCATATGCACTTGAAAAGTTTCGCGTGACATTAATGTTCGACTTCTCTCAGAATTTGATAAAGCCCTTGAAGGAGTTTAACGGGCATAAAACACACCTTGGAAGTTATCTCAAACGAACAAACTCTTAGAATTTTGCTTTACTTGCCTCCACAGAAGACTGAGATGTATTAATTACCTGAGCAGACACATGTTTCTGTACTTTCAATAGTATGATTTAATAATATGGTCTAGATGACACACTCATCAATTCCAGACGTATGATTTCAGCTGTTTGAGACGCTTTCTTAGGCCATGAGCATATCTACAACCCTTTTGACACTCAATCTTTTGATATCTGTGTACGTCTGTCCTGTCCCGACGAACAAGATTGGCACTCTCGTAGCCATCACCATATTGATCATTGCCCCCACCAAGTCGCCCACGGTGTCAACTTTCGAAATAATAAAAAAGTCGAGTTTGCGTTTGTTACCGAAAGCGTTGTTGAAGTTTGTGGCTTGCTCGACTGAATCCGTACCGACGAGAGCTTCGCCAACCATAATGATCTTATCTGGATCTGCCGCATCGCCAAACTTCTTCAAGGGCGCCATCAACTTAGCGTTGGAATGGGTTCTACCTGCAGTATCTATCAAGACGATGTCAAACCCAGAGGAAGATGCATGTGCAATTGCCAGCTTAGCGGTACTGACGACATGGTCTCCCCCACCGTAACCTTTTTCAAAGAGCTCAATGCGGGACTCGGTAGAAGAATTAGCATTGAGTCGCTGCAAATTGTTAACGTGTACTTTGAGCTGTTCAACGGCACCTGATCGGAAAGTATCACACGCACAGATAAGCACATTCATGTTATTTTGGAGAAACCAGTAGGCGAGCTTGGCTAAATTTGTAGACTTTCCAACTCCATTCACGCCCACAACAGAGATCACATACGGTCTTTCGCGTTTGCTGTTTTTGATATCATGGAGCAAATCAGTGGACACGTTCGGGGTTAAGATTTTCGTGAGCTCTTCAATCAAGGCTTCTTTAAATAGAGGAATAGAGACCTTCGATGTGGAAAGCTTGTTTTGAATGCGCTCGACGATAAGTTTCGCTGTGGGAGGTGCGATATTTTTCGCGATCAATTGATCATTGAATTTTTTTGACACCTCTTGCATATCCGCAGACGAACCAAAATATGAGGAGATTTTGGACAAAAAGCTCAGCTTTACCTGACGCTCTTCGTGAGAAGACTCTTTTTCCTCTTCATTGGCTCTATTCAAGACATCCTGAAGCTCGTTAATCAATACCAAATCATTTTCTCTTGTGAACGCAGTCTCGTGATTGACCAGCATCTCCACAGAAGAATTAATTGGCACCCCAGTCTCTCCGGCAGAGTAATCTAGGACAGATTCTGTTGGTTCGTAATCAACCATTTCACCATTTATCCACCGACGCAATTTCTTACCTTTGGAACCATGTGTCTTTTTCTTGAGATTTTCATCAGTATTTGAAGCCCCTTCGGCCGTATTTGGCTCATATTGCGCCGAAGTTACTGTTTGTTTGATATTAACGAGATTATTGAACTGATGATCGATGAATTTCGACATCTTCTCTGGATTTTCATCGTGCAACTGATCGTAGGTTCG